>JAOCPT020580933.1:0-10561 GCA_026546935.2 Palythoa grandiflora | reverse complement strand
GCTACATATGCTTATGCTGACCTGTACTGCACTTCAACTTGTAGTTTTGAAATTTTCATCAAAGACAAAGGCAAAGCATGCTCAACAATTATTTTGTGTTTGCCGTTCTTTCAGAAAACACCCGAACGGACTTGAATTTACACAAAATATGCCATATTATCGTTTATTTCATTGTTAATTTGATTTGTATGGTTAAATCAGTCAATAAAATTTGGCAATGCATTTATTCAATTTCATGGTTTGTAGCTGTCAAACTCTAACAAAAAGCAAAACTCCGATTCATCTTTGTAATGTTTTACTTTTAATATATTTCCTTAATTTTTTTTCTTAGTACTTCGTTTCTCCACCAACATTATTTTACTGTAACAATCAATTTCTACAGCATGACTCACACATAACAGAACTGAAGAAAAAAACACACGAGATATCTCGAATTTTGAAAACTTTCATTACGCAAATGTCTTCATGTTTCAATACCGAAAGTGAACCGCGAACCGGGGCAAAGCCACGAGCGTTCCGTGTGCAAAACATGCACTCTTCAACACAAAAAATTCTAAAAAAAAAATTAATTTAAAAATTTAATTTTAAATTTGATTTTAAAAAATTCAAGGGTCATTCGAGATAGAGCTTAGAGCTTTTCTACATTTAAAATTTTACGTAAGAAATCGTCTGCCTGAACAAATATATAGACATAGTAAAGTGAATACATAGGCATAGTAGAAATAGCATTTTACCTCTATCGTGCATGAGCCGCACTCTTACTGACTTTTTCCTCAGTTTGTTTGGCTTTTAATTTCCAGTTCTTCTATATATTCAAAACAGCTGAGCTGAAACAAAAGTCGTATTTAAAAATAATGGCATTTCGACAGCTTCAATTTCAAATAATTGACTATACATAATGTTAACATATCGTGTGAGGTAAAAGTTTCCCGTGTGTAGGTAAGCACCAACAAGTTTTTGGGTCGTCTATTTTCTTTATTATCTTCATCGTTTGGCTCCACAGGCGGCTCAACACGCCAAGGTGGGACTTCATGTCTAGGATAAGAATCTGTCTCCGTTCCCCAAAGTCGGCTTCAAGATCATCGGGGAGAGAAGCGCTTTCTTCTTCACTATCCGCCATATTGCAAATGTAGAACCTTACACACGTGTGACGTCACAAACCTCGCTGAGCAAAACGTGACATTTCTTCGACATTGTGTTACTTTTGCAATTTAGAGCATGCTTTCTTGATCAAAACCCCCCAAAAAAGAGGATCTGGAGGAAATGACTGTTTTCTACTATACATAAGGTACTTCTTCCACAAATGTTGAGTTTAATCCAAGACCTGCCCTTTATGTGTCCCAAGTTTAACTTCAAGCCAAACGAACTACCAACCTAGTACGTCCACCTCAAGCGCTCCCAAATATCAGCTTGCATACAATTTTATGAAAAGTACCAAATGACCAAAAAGAAAAGCAACTAAACAAGTTTCGGGAACCTTTATTAAAGTCGTTATTTTACTGTAAGGACCTGAGCAGGTCTAAGTACCCCAACAAGGTGTGAAGATGCATGTTTTTATCTGAAAACAACCATATTGTTGTTCACGCAAGTTTTGAAAAAGAATAGGACTTCGACACTATGTCCCACTACCTCAAAAGTGACGACATAACCATTCTTATGCCTTTTCATTCTAAGCTTTTGCCCCCAAATCAACCTCCTGGCCAGTAGTTGTCATGCATTCATTCAACTAGGGCCAGGCGCATTGTAGACTCTCCTTTGTATTAAATTGACTCGTCCTAACAGCCCTTCCAACGGGATCTAAAACTTGCATTCTCTCCCTTATCCTTCAACGTTGAAGTAGCAATCCCTTACTTCTCAAGCTTCCAGGGATGTATCTTTCCCCGGCCCGGGGAGTTAGGGATGATATATCTCCAAGTACATTATCCAGTTCTGTGTTCGAAATATCTGAAAATGTTCCATGATTTCCATATTCATGAACACGCATGTCCTTTCGCTAACATTCAAGCACTAGGCGATCTTGGACCATTTCAAGCCGGTCTCTCGAAGAGCCAGTAATTGTTCTTTTGTAATTAAAAACTTAGGCCGTCCACGTGTTTCAATGTTTGGAGGGAAGTATTTGAATCCCTGATCAGGTTGTATTCAGTCTTACTCCAAAGCCTTTTGGAATATGTTTTCCCACTTTCCGTAGGACTGGTTAAAAAGCTATTTTAATAACTTAGGGATGTCTTTTTCATCTTCTGTCGGTCCCTCCATTTGACAAATAAGACCAAGTAAAATTTTTAAATAGTGAAAACTTACAAATACTGCTCTGGTACTGGAGTTCGTGGTTGTTTTCATTTCATGTCCATCAAGACGAGAGTGGAATAACTGTTTAGTAAATTTAATTCATTTCTAAACAATTGAATACTTATGTGCTAGTCAATTCCAGCCGCGAGCATCCCTCCCCCCTACCCCCGAGCAAACCCAGTGCATTTGATATAAGATGAGTCCCGCAGGGCCGGGCATTTGTCAGTTAATAGTGTCCCGGCCTCCCGGGCATTTGCAAACAATCTGCTCGTCTTGGGACGATAAAGAAATGCACAACTTCATTTTTGTGACCATGGAACATGCCGTGTTTGATTAAAATCGTGTCTAAACCGCCATCCCTGCACATTCTAGGAGCAAAGTCTCTAATCATTTCCACTCCGTGCGGAAATTGTAATTAATATAAAAATATTTAAGTGATAGGGTGGATGGACAGTTTCCTCTGAGTTATCGTTGTTTTATGCAGTTTTATTGAGGCGAAATAGTTACGTTTATCAAAAAATGAGAACTACTATTTTTGAATATTGGTCTGATGGACTGGGGGCCAGGCATTTGACCATCATAGTAGGAACGAGGGGCGGGGCATTTGCCAACGAAAATTGCCCGCAGGGCCGGGCATTTGACAATTTTTTTCGAATGTCCGGGGAATGCCCGGGGGTTTGCTCGCGGAGTATGCTCGCGGCTGGAAATGACTCACGCATGCACGCACTAATGCATTAGTTTACAAGTGTCATTAGATTTTTTTAAAAATAGAGCTGCAAACAGGATAAAACATTCGTACTGACAGCCGAAAGCTTATGTTTTAATCTTTTAACCAGAGAACGTTTTTGATATATTGCACGCTTTTCTTCATAAGAACCAGTAAATTTTGCCGAGGCTCATTGTTCTTAATTTTTTTGCGACTTCAGCCTCGATTTGTTCTTAAATTGTTCTTATTTCTTTGAGGGGTTTTTATTGAAGAGAAAACATAATAGAACAAGGTATTGGAAAATGAAACACCTTGTGACACACATGTATTGTAGGGTTGAATTTAAAGACGAACTATCTTAATTGTTTGACTTTACAATGAATCTTTTTATGTTTTATGCTGTATCGCTAAGTTTCAGTAATTTTCTACCACAAAAACGTTTCTAGTTATCAAGCCTCAGCCTGAGCTTGTTCTTAAATTGTTCTTAGATTTTGGCAAATTTGAGCCTCATTGCTCTTATAAAGTAGTTCTTATAAAAAAAATGCGTGTAGTTAGATTCTTTATTAGTGTTTCGCTGGTAGAAAGAAAAGCCTATATACGAATGGAAGTCCTGTCTTCTAGTTCTAACCAACCAAATCTGACCTTGCTTATGTTCTATCACTGATATTATTTGAGATTTTTATTCCTCTCTTTACTGCTGCCAATTATTTCAACATGTCGGTGTCCAACAAGAAAGCTCTTGCTACTTTGGACACCGTACACAAATGAACTTAATGTGTTTTAGTTAATTATTATTTGTAAGCTGCTTTATTTTCCTATTACGTACATTTATGTAAATATATTATATAGTGTGAATAAAGAATTCAAAAACTGAATTGTTATTATTGTGTCAGGTTGTCAGTTATCTCGGGGCAGTTTTCGCAGTTCTGTCTACCGCGCTAACAGCCTGGAGGATGCTGTTGAGTGATTGAAATGGCTTTTGTGGCTACTACGTAAATTAAATAGACGGTAGCCACTACGTCATCGTCAAAATATGTGAGTCCGAAACACAACAACAGGAAGACTAAGGCTGTCATCATTTGGAACATACGCGTAACCCATTCGCATACCATACACTTATCCTGTTCCAAATGATGGTTTAGGTAAACAGAACTTTTAAAATAAATAAAAAAGTTACATATGTCAATCGAGTAGCTAAATATATCCTTCGCGCAAATCACAAATAAAAAGATACTATCTAAACACAGCGTGAGGTCTCGCTTAAGCAAACTTGCGTACCCCTACGCGTCAAACTAATGCGATCCAAATGATGGTCTCGCTTAACCCCACAGAGGTTACGCGTACGTTCCAAATAATGACAGCCTAGGCAAGTTGCCAAATAACACAGGAAGCCCGCAAACTTTGAAACATCGTTCGGAATCAATCAACTGTCAGCCACTATAGTTCCCAGTTAATTAACCACATAAATAAGTCATGTGAGTATTAGGATCCCCTGTCTTCTTGCAGTAGCCGCAAGCGCTTAATGAGGCGCCTTTTATTCGTATTGCGAGGATGATACGACGAGAATTTGTCCTTGTGGTTTAGTGAAAAGATGAGTTTCCATGTTACAAGTTTCATCGAGGAAACGTTTGTGAATGAGTATGAATTTGTGAATTTGATAGTAAGATCGTAATCTAAAAATATTTTTAGGTTGTCTAGGGTATAACATATCAAAAATTCTCATGCCCGATTGAGAAGCCATATTAAAACTAGCAGCTCGTGTTTGATCACACGTTCCAATTTCTTCGAAAACAGCGTTCGCCCCACTTAAAGACTTCCTTATTTTGAGGGTGTTTAAGAACGAATGATCAAACACTCGTGCTCGTTTTTGATATATTACTTCAAATAGAAAGAAAAACACAATGTCGAAACAACACTGGGAAACATGTAAAAACGAAGCTTACAACTTACTTTGTTGGGAAAATATCTCTGTAGTTGTCTTTGGCGAGCTTGGGCGAGGTAAAACTTCGAGATTCGATCGAACTGACCTTTCACATATGCGTCATCAGGAGTAACACAAGCTTCACGGTCTGGCGTTGTTTGAAAAAGGAGTTTCCGTTTAGCTTGTGATTGGTTAGTTGATTGCAAGCTAAAGCGGCTGTCTATCAAATATATCAGATCTTTTGTATGAGGCATGAGGGGTGATGTATGATTGGATATGTCCAGACGAAAAAAGTAGTGGAGATCGAATTTGCACATGTTTCCTCAAGTAGCCCACGTTCCAGTCACGATACTTGAACGGCAACCAAATTCGTGCGCTACACGCTTTTTAATAAGAACCAGCAAATTTTGCCGAGCCTTATTGTTCTTAATTTTTTGGCGATTTCAGCCCCAATTTATTCTTAGATTGTTCTTATTTCTTTAAGCGGTTATCAATGAAGAAAAAACAAAATAAAACAAGGTATTGGAAAGTGAAACGCCTTGCGCCACACATGCATTCAGTACGGCTGAATTTAGAGGCGAACATCTTCATTGTTTGTTGGCACTCTCTACAGTAAATCTTTTTGTGTTTTTTGCTGTATCGCTAAGTTTTAGTCAATTTTTTACCACAAAAACTTTCCTAGTTATCAAGGCTCAGCCTGAGCTTGTTCTTAAATTATTCTTAAATTTTGGCAAATTTGAGCCTCGTTCTTATAAAGTTGTTCTTATAAAAAAAAGTGTGTACCTGTGCTTGAACACCAACCGAACGGGGAATTTGAATTTTGAAAATTGTTGTTCAAAAATGTAATAAAAACGTTCATTTCAACATTCTGTTCTTTAGTAATCATTGTTTGTTACATTTATATTGCTTTTAGGGGGAACTGGAGCGCTTTCTGCGGCGCAGCGATAAAAAGTAAATGTAGTAAGTTTCAGAAAGCTTTGGCGTTCAAGTATCGTGACGGGAGCGTGGGCTACCTGTGGTTTCCTTTGTCGTTTAGACAAGATTTCAGTCCGGGCGTCTGTGCAAGTTCAATTCCCATTAGTTTTGCATCGTCTGGACATACTAGCCGACTGTTCAATACCTTAAAACGTTTTACACAAACAAAAAAGAGCTTATCGGGCTGCAATCAAAAAGTACCTCGGAATGTCCTTTACTTTTGCATGTTTACTTGCACAGCCGATGAACGGTACAATTACAAATCCTGAAAGTTTATCAGATAATCCTTGAGTCAACAACTTTAAAATTTGGACTTCTCGGACTATTTTTGACTTTATTTTCTTTGCTTAAGCAGAGAGGTTGGAGTGGCCGACAGCTACACTCGATGTCGCGTTCCCAGCACAGCTGACACGGGGTGTAATGTGTTGGAGTTCGAGAAGTTAAACCACCGTGATGCTTGTAACTGGACAGCAATTCTTTATTGGCTAGGTCGACCAAATACTTTACAACACGTACGGTGAAAACTATGAAAAAATGTGCGTTTGCTCTGTTAAAAAATGAACTATCTATCTATGGCTGAAAATTGCGTATCAAGCGAGGACTAAATAACCGAGTGGCGTAACTTACATCTAATCTTGACTCCGGGCTAAAACGAACTTGGAAAAACTCCGTTAAACTCCAGTGAACCTCCGAGTAAGCTCTAGTTACTCTCTTCGCTCCGAATGCAACTCCAAATCTTAGTACACGTGTCGGAATGAAACTATTTCTAAAGCTGATTCATACTTTAGCAGTGACGCACAGGAAAACAACTAAAACCGCACTTTGTCTTTTAGAATTGATTATACAGTGGTTATTGTACGTTAGTTTATTATATTTCCATTACAAGATAAACAAGGTTTTTATGTCCTTCTCATAGCTTTTTAATGAGTTCTTTGCATAAATTGACGTTAAACGTAACAGTTATTTCGGATGATGATGATGATGATGATGATGATGACGATGACGACGACGATGATGGTGATCATGATGATGGTAACCATGACGATGAATGACTTGTTCACCCATTCTACCTTTCTCATGGTTCCTCCTAAATCCCTTCTCCTAAATATCGTTAGGTAAAAAACGTATTTTTAGTTCCCTCACCTTGTGGAAAGCTGCCTTTTCCAGAATTATTGTATTTCATACAGAAGTGGTATTTTATAGTCTTTGTCTTAATAGAAGTGCTCAAATGAAAGTTTTTGGACATTTCAGTTCCGTTATCCTGCTGTTGAATCCAGCTCTGTCGAAAAGGACCTACAGGACAATCATACAAGGACATTGGAAGACCAAATCTCTCTGCCGGCCAGTCGGAGCCTGTATCGCAAACAAGAAATGTTAACCAAACATATTCGATAAATTTAGTTCTTTATTTAGATGACTGATTTTGAAAACAAAAGCCGATATCGAGTTGCTTTAAATGCAAAACTATAAATACTTCAGGGTGTCTCACGAAAGGGGGTTTTTCAGTGCCGTCAGTCTACACAACAGAAAATGTTTCTTAGACGCTTATACACAAGGAAAAATGTTTTGTCTCTAAAATAAGACAAGTTGAAGACAACGTTTCGCCAAGACGCGTGTATCATTCCACTATGCTATTTCCAAAGCAATACCGAAAATTTGAAAAAACGCTAGCAAGACAAGACGCAGTAATACGTCGCTTTATGCCTACTTTCTGTTAAATTGTTTTTTGTTTGTTTGTTTTTTTTTTATTTTGTTTTGATTTATTTACGGATTGACCAAACCTTTACGACACAAATTGATGGTAAAGAAAAACAGTGGGGTATAGCTTAACATGCAAAAAACTGCATTGCCAAATGGAAACGAACTTGATAAATCGGACAGCAAAAAATTCAACGTTTTGCAAAGGAAATTTTAAATTTGTATATGATTTTTTCAAAATAAACAACCAAAACGAATTTTGTATTTTTGAATACATTTTAATTTTGTAAACATAGTTTTAAAACTATTTTCAACTTTTTTCATCAACACATTTTTTACTCAATCTCTTCAAATTTGTTATTTTCCATTATACATTTTATTTGGGCAATTTTCGAGGTTACTTACAATTCATTTTGTGCTGTAAAGAATTGTAATAGAACGGTGTTTCCACATTTATAAAAAGTGTGTACGAAACTGCATCTCACAATTTTGACATTTTCCCACTTATGACTTTATATGCCGGTACTCGATTCATTTACCGTATTTATTCGAATAAGCGGCCGGGGTTCTTATTTAATTCTTGTACTTTTTGAGAAAAGCTTATTCGAGAGGGGAGCTAATTTGATAAATTTCCACTCCAGTACAATTTTTTTCAGGGGGGGGGAAGGGGAGGGGAAATTTAGCCCCCAAAGCATTTGAATCTTTAAGCAAATTTATTATATTCAAATAAAAAACAAACATACAAAATTAATAAACTAATGTCTAACAACAAAGCATTTCTGAACAAGCTCTCTGGCAAAAAAGTTGAACAATATAGTCTTGATTTAGTATTCACACTCACTCGCTATTAATTTTAGATATTTTTTTAAAATTTCATTGGCAAGACCATACATTTTAACAAAACATGTTCTAAGCCAATAATGCGGTAATGATTACAAGCAATTTCATAGCGACTCTTGTACAGTTTTCTTGTGAAGGGTTGGAGGGGTAGGGAGAAGTTAGCTTGAGATCAACTTGGCACTTAACGTTCACGGGGAAAAACACATAAATGTCGATTTTGCCTGCAATTTCCCTTTTCTTCTTGGCAGAGAAATAAGTTATGCGAAGTGTTTGCGACTTGAAAAGCAACTGAATCGTACCTTTTGACCCGTGACACACTGACTTGGTCATGCTTTAATTAATGTGTTATCAATGTGAGTACACTTCCGCACTTTTCAGAATTTACTCGATTCCTTAGCAACTAAATAGAAGAACTCATGACATGAGTATTATGGGTACTGATGTTGAAATTAATATTTGTGCTGTTCAAATTACGAGTACGCGACCGTCAGGTATATAAAATACTGGATAGGCAGGGAACAACAGGCCATTGCACGCTGAGAATATTAAACATGAAAATGAAAGGATGAAACTGAAACAACAACAAAACCAACTGTTGTATTAAATTCTGTCATTTGATAGGAATCTAACGCCATCCAACAGAGAGAGCAGGCCTGGAGTTCAAACTAACTGGCTTTAGATACATAAATCTTTTAGTTTTGAGAAGCAAAAATCCACATTAATGTCTCTAAATTATGATGCGGTAATATTTCTGTCATAACGTGTACCAGTTTATACACAAATTATGCAGCAGTATTCTAAAATTCGTATCTTGATTTATATCAAGTTCTACTCTAGTGATTTGTCACCATATGAATGTACAACTTTTATATTACACTGACAAAGTAGCGATATATTTGAGGGATAAGCCAACATCACATGTATCCTATCGATATATTGAGCCCCGAAGAAGTTATTTACAGAATCAGCAGATATAAACAAGACGAAGTCGTCGACATTACAGTTATCTGATTGTTTCCGTTTAACATTGATTGAAATTGATTAAAACTTTTCTGCAGATGATGACTTCTTCGTTTGGTTATCAGATCGTTGCTTTTTGGTTTACATTTTTTAAAACAGTCTTGCTGTCAATAACTATTCTATATCATTTGTCGCTGAATGGCAGCGATGGATTGGCAACAAAAACATAATTAAATCGGCGTAGGAAATTAACATCAGTTATACACAAGTTATTTTAATATCATTCCCCAAAAGGGAAAATCAGTCGGCAACTGGACTTCACCCTCTATGAGTAATTTTAGTTTGTATAAAGAAACTGTTTACCTGAAGACAGATGAACGAGGAACAACAACATCAACTGTCGCTGAATCATCACAACAAAGTCTTAATCTCGAGTTTAAAGTTACACAACGGCAGTGTTTTACAGCCAAACAGTTACATGGCAGCTGTCTTCGGTATTAATAAGCAGAAATTACAGATCTTGGTAAATATTCATTGCTTAGTTTGAGACAATTTTTTGGCAGAAACATTGAATCAATTTAAGTTAGGCGCCATCTTGCACTGATAAATATAAATAGAAACACGGAAATGGTTGACTGTCACAATTTCCCACACGAGCAGGGGAGGGAAGGGGAAAACCAGAAGGGAGGAGTGGCGCATAAGGAAAAATGCAAATTATCTCCGTCACAAAACACATAAGTTCTTTCTCTGTGACTTTTAAAAGCCAAATTGGCAATGTTTTGTTGCAGTATTTAAGCACGTATTTCTATACAGCTCCATACAGGAGATTAGTTTTCAAACACGTGAATATGAGGAATATTAAACTAGGAACGCTTTTAACCCATCCAGCCCAGGGCAATTCATCAACATCTAGCTTCTCCTCACATAACTCAAATAAAATAATAAACCTTGTAATAAGAAATAAGGAATCGACCAAATGGAATAAGTGCCTGCGGAAGTTAAAAAGCCGAATTCTTCCAAACTGCTTAAATACTGAAAGTATGGAGCTCAGTTGGGAGAATTTACCAACACGTCATTTGTCGTGTTTGGGTTTAAAGACCGTGTTACACGAATCAACTTGCAACGTCGATTTTCCGCGCAACAATGTTGCGTGTTGTGTTGCGAGTTTTTGAAAC
>JAOCPT020580840.1:0-10563 GCA_026546935.2 Palythoa grandiflora | reverse complement strand
CGAGAAACGATCACCATTCGATACGTTGTTTTTGCACTGCTTCACGCGTCAGGGATCTGGTACTGAATTAATTCTAAGGTGTGTTGTCATTGGTGCATAACGAAAACAATCGCTAGGGTGTTGACCACTCAGAATTATCAATGTATTCCATTTTATTGTTTGCAGTGAAATCGTCGCTTTTTCGCTCGAATATTGATCTCATCGTCTTGTACAATGTATTTCTTGTCGCTTTTGCCTGAATTATCTTCGAATGGATACGTTTTTAGTCAAATCAGCTGAATTTTTTTCTGAGATAAAAAAAGGATCATCTTCCAACTAAAATGACTGCTCCAGAACGCGCTAAAGGTTACGAAAAGGGTACAATTCGTGCCCAAGAAAATCGTTTATTTTGCTCCGCCTGCAATGTGGTTATGAACTATTTGAGGAAGTGTGTAGTTTATTCTTAACTGTTACATAAAATACAATTGTAAGGGCACAGAAGAGAGATCGTATCCTTTGATCTTTGTATAAAAGCTGGAAATATTAGCTAAAAAAATCGCATAATTTGCCGCATAATGAGCCTTGAATTGCCTCATAATTTCGAATTTTTTATCGCACTTTATCAGAGGCCCTGTTCATTAGTGTTTGTTTGGTTGAAAAAAAGTAATCCAAATAGCGTAGAATAATTTACAATTGTTCAGCTAGAGATCTGGAGGTGATCATGAATAGCAGTGTACCGGCAGTGAGGTAAATAAATGGTTAAGGATATACCGCAACAGTAAATTGTAGGACATTCCTCATCTAAATACCTTTTTATGAAATTTATCCTTCAGTACTCAATACTTTAAAGAAATCGAGTACGTTGCATAAAAATTCTTGAGTACTTCACAAGATTGTTTTCTTCTAAATATAAAAATTGTGAAAAACACACACTGTAAATTGTTTCTGGTAATGTTAAACAACATATCTTGCTCCTCTGTTCCCGGATCTACTTTGCCCAGCTTCAAAGCGTGTCAGTTGATCAATATTATCCAGTCACGGTTGTCGTCATCAGTTCTTATCTCATCACTGCTCTCCGGATAATCTCCGTTGGAACCCTTGGCTTAGCAAAGGTTATGAGGCTCTGAGCACTCCTCATTTCTCTCTAGAATGTACTGTATGTTTCACCATTTTGATCAACTGATACAATCTCAAGAATACACTGAGGTGGGTTCTTATTATCTTCATGACCTACAATGTCTCTTATTTCACGTGTAAAGTGACTTAAAATTGATGATGATGATGAGGAGGAGGAAGAGGATGATGATAGTATAATGTACTGAATGTAATTATGCTATTTACAAAAAGCTAAACGATTCTGGTAAATGTTCGTTTTAGGAAGAAATATTAAAGTCTTTGATACCCAAAGATGATGACGATAACAATAATGTCATCTTAGAGGTGAGAGCAGGTAAGGACATTACCTAATTGTATAATGTAACTTTGATTGCACAAGTGCGTTGATTGTTCCAAAAAAGTATTATCGGTTTTAGGAGAACGGAGGCTTGAGATGCTGATTCTGCTGAAGCTATAAACATTTCTAAGACTAGTATTTTTGAGGCTCTTATGTGTGATTGGCATTAGAAATGATGAAGGCTACCAAAAATTTATGCAGCTGAAACTTGACAGGTTACCTGTGTTCAATTTGGCCAAGCGGGTATAGGCATGAGTGTAACAGCCAGTTCTGAAGTTGATTTGTGGATAGGCTAGCTGGCTGGGCAGCGATATATGGGTGATTTTGTGAAAACGTAGTACATTGGTGAGTGACAACCGTCCTGACTGACTGTCTGCATACTTTCTAACTCACACTTGCTGTTTCAGAGTGTCGGGTTCCTATTTTTTCCAATTTCTTTGGTTTCTTCGTATTTCCTCCTATTTCTTCTACTACTTCCTATTTTTCCTATTTTTTATTGAATTTTACATAGTGCACAGAAACATTTTGAATTAGTTGAAATAAAGTTATCACAAAAATAGAAAATTTTAGAAATTATTGAGGATGTAAAGAAATCTAATCTTCCCTTCAGCATGCACTTCGATGAAACAATAACTGCTCAGGTTAAAAGGTAAATTGATTTAACACTCCACTATTGGTCGCCTACCCTTAGTGAAATTTGGGAGACATACTACGTAATCACCTCACTCTTTTTTGGCCATGCTCACAGCACTTCACTTTCTATTTGCATTATTGTCTATTTTCATTTTTTCCCTTAAGTGTTTAAAATGCTCTGGTTAAAAGGCAAATGGATACTCTCAGTGAAGTTTTGGAGGCATACTACGTATACACCTCACTCTTTTTTGGCCTTACTGAGGAAGTTAAACTGGCATCAAAGAATTTCAGTTAAATGAAGAACGATGGCACCCCTTTGGGAAGACTGATTGCACTCGCTCGAGGTGGACCTAATGTAAACAAAAACCATTTTATAGGAAATGCAACAAAAAATCTAAGATGATCATCCGCAGATTGCTGGGTTTGTAGATGTTGGTAGTTTAGTGCTGGATGAGCGGAGATTGCTACAAGTAGATCAAGACGTGTCTGGACTTGATATTACTTAGCGGGTTCATCATTACTGGAATACTGTATTCCTGCTTAAGGCTACTGAACAGGTTGAACTGTGAAAAAGTACTGAAAATTGAAAAAGCAAATTATAAATTATTGTTTTGCTGAAAATGATCTTTCAAATGAAAAAAATATTGTCAATAGCTAATTTCGTTCACGAGTTATTGCAAAATGAATATTTTTACCGGAGTCGGGAAGCTACATGGTTCATTTATCAAACGCAGTTTTCTCGGTTGCAGTTCTCACACAAATGAAGGTTGTAAAAAAAGTTAATTCTCGCTGAATTTTTGGTATTTTGCGAGGAAAGCTGGCACAATTGTAGAGACATACTTAAAGAACAAAAGAAAGAAGTCTTTCGATAAACGCAAGAATAGCCACCAGTGACAGATCCACACTAGGAGAAGTGACAACCACAGGTCTTCGCAGTGTGAAGGAGTCAGTCAGGTTTTATGATCCAGTGAATGAACAAACAGAGAACATTTCAGTTACAAAAGAGTTGAAGTGATCTGTAAGACAGCTCACACAGCATATCAGGCAAGATTAAAGAAAAAAAAAGAAAGAGACGGGAAAAAGGAGGAAGCTAAATAAAAAAGGAAGCTGAAAGAATACAGAAAGCTAAAGAATAGATGGCAGAATCCAAACAGTTCCTACAAGAGAGTGAGGACACTTTATTGAAAAAAGAAGAAAAATTAATTAGAATTGAAAGCTGCTGATGAGTCAGTTAGTGATGCAACATCAAAACTCCATCAGTGGCTCATAGTACAGCACATTGAATTCAGCTCAAAGCACTTCACTTTCGATTGGCATTACTGTCTATTTTCATTTTTTCCCCAAAGTGTTTAAATGCTTATTTTACATTTTTTAGTATGTTTGCTCATACATAAACAAGGACAATCATCGAAAACGATGTGTCAGTGACCCAGAATCCACCAGTAAAACCATCATCTACTCAGTACCAAAAATATGGTTCATGACAACGAAGCGAAATTTTAAATTCTCTTAAAAATAAAGATAAGTTAAGCTACATTTATTTTAGCAAAAAAATTGCCAAAAAGCCCATTCAGCTTTATAGTTATAATTTTACAAAGTTTTCAGTCGTCCCCTATACACTTGTGCAGAACCTTTCCCAGTTTTATGTTACTCTTTGTTTTCTTTATAGTGTTTGTTGACTTTTGAGCGTCCGCAAACTTGTTGATTTCTGCAGTTTAGAAAGAAATTGATCCTCAAGTTAAGTGCTCAGAAAACAAAATCGGAGTCACTGACGGGAATCGAACCCGCAACCTTCTGATTACTGGTCAGATGCTTCCATATGGAATTCTGCAGTTTAATTTTTTGGTTTTGCCGAGTGTGAGTCAACCACTTCCTTGGTTTGTTGATATTATTCAGGCACCGCTTTGTTTTGTAAGTTATTTTCGCCAAAAACCACGTTTTAAAACTTTCCAGTTCAACTCTTCTACCATTGTTTTCATTTATAAGGTCCAAGGCAGAGAAAAGTCTACGGCAAGTAACGGCTCTAAGTTTCAGCCAATCAGACCGCACGAAATTTGGTTATTGAGCTAAAATCAGTACTGTTCTATAATAAAAAGCTTTATTACATAGTTATGAGTGTTTTACTGTAAAATACGCCACTTGTTCAAGTAACATATTTGCCATATCCTCACTGGTGAAGATATCGCTGACGAGTCATTCCTTTATTCTTCCAAAAATTTTCAAATTTCGTAAAATTATTTAAAAACAGATTTTAAAGTACTTCCGAAATTTTCCGAAGATTTTCGAACATTGCCGAACATTTCCGAATATTTTCCGAAGATTGTTAAAAATATTTACGAAGTTTCCGTAGATTTTCGGATACTGTTGGATAGTTCCGGTGATTTCCTAAGATCGCATCGCTTGAGTGTGAAGGTTCTATATAATAAATAGAAAATAACAAAGCACCTTGGAGATACCTATGTAATGGCAGGAACATATGAAGTTTATCAGCGCTCACTCGTGAAATATTTTTTCCACTCGAAGACAAACTTCATATGTTCGCGCTACCATGTAATATCCTCTATACATTATTTTAGGTACCGGCGGACGTGAAGCCTCTCTTTTTACACAAGAGGTATTCCAAATGTATCAGAGGTAAGCAACTGTAATGCACCTTTCCTTTTTATGAAAGAAGGATGTGAGAACGTGAGAATTCGGAATGAAAAACGTTATTGTAAAGAAGTATGATCATCATTTGCGTAAATCTTCTGTTTACAATTAGGATATCATAGTGGTTGTCTTTTGATGATTAGATAAATCGTTCATTATTTTATATTCTGAACGGGGTAGGTCCTTTGGTCATTAAAGGGATACCTGTACATACTAAACTCTTTATTATAGAATAAAATAAGTTAAATATAAATGATTAACAATATTTCACAGAATTACTAGATTTAACTTATCCATGTAAAAGTTAAATAATTGTAAAATTAGGTTAATCTAAGATTATGACAGTTACTAATAATAGACAGTCAACTACTGCTTGTGGCTACTGCTTTTATTTTTCAAAATATTATACTATAGGGCTTTTACTTTAGAAACGAGAAACATATTGTAATTTCACTCGAGCTTCGACACACTGAACACATGGAATGAACATGATCAGTCGATGTGAATTCAATAACTGGCTATGTCGAAAACATACCTATTATTATTGGTTCATCCAATCCGTGGCCGTTATAAGTTGTAATAATAGTGGGAATAAAATTTGTTAGAATATCAACATAAAAACTGAAGAGAAAAAAATTAAAATCTTCTGGTTGTAGCGTTTTCAACAGTCAAATCAGCTACTTTATGTCTATGGTGATGATGACGATGAGATGATGATAATAATAGTAATAGTAATAGTAACAAATAATAACCAATAACCTGTAAATGAAAGGAAGATAAAACTTCACGTCTTTAAAAAGTATAATACAGAACTGTGGCTAAATACTGTACCTTTTAACAAGCTCATTTCTTAGGAGCATCAGACTGCCTCGTTTTCGATATGAAAGTCATTCTTTCAGTCCTGTCTTTGTTAAACTGCGAGGGCAGTTACCACAAAGCAGTTGAACCATTTCTTTGGCAGAAAAAAGAAGCAGTTTTCGGAAGAGATTTTGTATTATTTTCCTCAATCATAATATTTACTCCTGGATTGTTTACAAAATTACTCGATGCTCAACCAAGATTGTCTTGTTTTGATACTATGCCCCAAGAGAAACCGCTGGATTATCAGAATATTTGGTACAACTGCGATAAGGGCTAAGAAGTTCCCACTTGGTTATTGCCTGCAGCTCTATTGAGAATTCGCCCTGCTGTTGAAACCACTGTACGAAACGAAATGTTTTATATTTTTAAGTATCTTGTAGTCGGTATTTTTTCATTCTTTATGAAAAATGCAATGAATAATGTTAGAGGTGGTGCAGTCGAAGTGGTCGGTAATGTTCAGTAATGTTCAGTACTGTTCCGACCATTCTGACTGTACCACCTCTATCATTATTAATTGCATTCAGTGCTCTCATTGTAGCCAGTTAAACGTTGGGGAAATTGGCCTCCGTCTAGGTGACCGTATCAGGGATCACCTCTATGACATTTGCAACAACGATCTTTCGAAACTTGTTTCTCGCCATTTTGATTTCTCTCATCACTCTATTTCTAATTTTGTCGCTTTCGGCTTATCTCGTATAAACGGCGACAACGATTGTCAGAAAACCAAAGAAATGCAACCTCTTCACACGTTAGGCATTCTAAATCCCAACGGGATAAATGAACGCTTTGCATTTAAATAAACTCTTCTCAATTTGGCCATTTTGTCTTTTTGTTTTTTTTGTCTTTTTGACTTCTTGTTTTTTTCATATATTTGTTTTTTCCTCGCACATTTCTATTCCTTTATTTCCTTTTGTTCTCATTGTGTTATCGTTCTTTACATATTAGTATATAATCACCTTTCTTCTTATCTCTCACACACTTCACTCCGACGAAGGACGCCAGTTTTCGTCTATATTCATGGTCTTAAACGTAAAATAATCATGAAACTGCTACATTGACAGCTTGGTGGCCCCTGACGGTGTATTCATTATTTCACCTCATACTATTCAACTACAAACATATGACTATGAACAGGAATGGCACAAACTACCACTGCTGTTGCACGCGTACACTGCCTAAAACGTCAGCTGGACGGCATTTTGCTTACCTTTTGGCCACTGCTAGTTGTAAGAAAATATATTAAAAACTAGCTTGTCCGTTAGAACTTAAACAGGCAAATTACACGACAAAATAAAAAAAAAATAAACATGCCAAAAGTTATTATTTACAAAAGAAATAGTATCATGTACTGCAGACCCTTGCGCAGACTTACAAGGTCGTTATTGTATAAGTTGAAAAAAGCAATATTAAAAGTAACCCTCACCGATTTTCTGAAGAGCTTTGAATTAATATAAGATCATTTACGATGTCTAAGTTTATCATTTTCGGGCCCGGTTGAGGGAAATACATCTCTTTAGACGATTTAGCGTGAACAAACGTTATGCTGAGTCTGTCGTTCCTGGTTAATTTAATCGTCATGACAGTTACATCGCGTCGGTTGGGGATGATAAAAAAGAGAATATACTGGGCGTTGTTTTCAACCCAAAACAACGAAATCTGCTGAAGATGATGCAATTGCTGAAATTATAAAATTGTTGAATATATATAAGGAAGCGAGTTTAAAAAGCAAAATAATTGAGGATTAATGTATTTAGTGTCTTTTTACAACGTCGTTTTTACTTCTTGCGTGGATTTGCATAAGTTTTGTAACTCGCTTCACTTCTCTTAAAAAAGCTGTTTTTGATTTCTACTAGCTTTATAGCGTTTAACTCGAATCAAAATATATAATTTATGTCGATTCCACGTGCGACGTCTAATCGTATTGTTGGTGAACAGCCGGGCAAGTTTAGACAAGGCCCTTTAGGTCTTGAAACCAAACAAAGAAATATGGAAATCAAACTAAAAACTGGTACAAACCGGTTATATTAATGACTTTTTCGTACAATTTTACGTTAAAACTTGTTAAGGTGGAGGATTTAAAGATTTCATCCCGCCCTTCCCTCGCCCTTCCTCCATCCTTTTGTGCGGTAATTGTGACCATCCCTGCCTAACATAATTAATGCAAGCACCGCAATTGCACCGCCAAAAATGGCTCTAATTTGATCCCTATATAACTACTCCCCTAGTCACATCCAGTCAGTGCAGCTGATATTTTAGTTTAAGAAAGGGGATATCAGAAACGACAAATTCAGTTAAGTGGATAGAGAACAAGTTAGAGAAGGGACGTTTTGATATGCTTTTGGTTGTATCGAAAGCGCCTTACTAAGAGATGCTACATTGGAGCAATATTGTGTATCATAGTATTTATCACTGGAAAGAACTTAAAGGTGGGCGTGCAAAGGAGAAGCTGCCCTTGCCCCAGTCTCTCATCAGTGCCCAGCCCTGACTTCCGCTCACCTTTTTAGTTGTAGAAGCAGCCCTTGCCCCAGTCTCTCATCAGTTCCCAGCCCTGACTTCCGCTCACCTTTCTAGTTATAGAAGCTGCCCTTGCCCCAGTCTTTCATCAGTTCCCAGCCCTGACTTCCGCTCACCTTTCTACTTAAAGAAGCTGCCCTTGCTCCAGTCTTTCATCAGTTCCCAGCCCTGACTTCTGCTCACCTTTCTAGTTATAGAAGCTGCTCTTGCCCCAGTCTTTCATCAGTCCCAGCCCTGACTTCCGCTCACCTTTCTAGTTATAGAAGCTACCCTTGCTCCAGTCTCTCATCAGCTCCCAGCCCTGACTTCCGCTCACCTTTCTAGTTATAGAAGCTGCCCTTGCCCCAGTCTTTCTTCAGTTCCCAGCCCTGACTTCCGCTCACCTTTCTAGTTATAGAAGCTACCCTTGCTCCAGTCTCTCATCAGTTCCCAGCCCTGACTTCCGCTCACCTTTCTAGTTTTCGATGCAGCCAACGACCGGCCGGGACTTTTCTTTGGTTACTAATGATTCTCCAGTTGACTTCCAGACAACCAAAGACAAATGTTCAACCAATTTAAACTTTGCAAGTGTATTTAAGTTTCCCAAACTGATAGTCTTGAAACATTTACAGACCTGAACAAAACAACTGCCCATCCTAAAAATTATATCATTTTTTTATGCGATTTAATTTTAAATTAACATGGTTGACTTGATGGTTTGAGGTCGGCCTCTCTCAAAGGATTATGTCACGCCTCTTTGATTTAAATGAAGCGAGTCTTAGCATGATGAATCTCATCTGAGGTTGGAATTGAGGTGTTTCAATATGTAAGAGGCCTTATCAGCGGCTCAGTGCTCCCGTACACGTGTGGAAAAGTGTCTTCTATTTTTACAGTGACAATCTCTCTTATTTTGATATATTACTTCAATAAAAATTTGAATACAAATTGTGATAACATGCAGTTGGTGTTGGAGGCTGTGGCATTACCAAGTTAAGATTAAGAGTTTTTGCGTTGCAGATTTGCCAGTTTTAGAAAATGGAAGTTTGAAGAACTAAACACAAGCAAAAGTGAAGCCGGTGGTTTGAAAGTATGTGGGCAGGTTTCTGAATTTGTTGTCATTAAGTAATGGTCCGAGTAAGAACTAGGGTACCTCCCATCGTTCTATGGCATTTCGCTTTTCCCACATCAGAATGTTTAGATTTTCTTACTGAGAATACATCAACCTACTTCAAAGTAAAATGCAGTGAAACTATATTTTAAAGCAATGTTTCTTTTGTGCTACAATAATTTATCCAATCATGAGACTAAGCCAGGAAAACCTTTTGCTTTTTGATGTTCCCCACGTGGAATTTTTCTTAAATTTAATAACAAAAATGTTTCAACTAGAAGGGAATGAATGAGTGAACTAGACAAAAAGAAGTTAGCTTACTTGTGAAGATATGGTCGATTTTCAAAGCTTAGCCAATGAGATTAATGGTTTGATAATATCGATTAACAGCTTTCTGCATTTCATTGGCGTTGACCTGCCTAGTTCTTACTCGGATTTTTACTTAAACATTCAATTAAACATGTACAAATAGGTAGTGACAAAATGCTGGCATATGTCCAATTAGTTAAGGTAAAATGAGAAAAAAAAACCTCAATCGCTTTCAGACGAACCCAGTTGACTTTTGTGGAAAATGCAAGAGTTGACAATCAGTATACTCAATCCCACTTTCGCTCCGTTTGAGCATCCGATCCCTTACATCAAATAAACTTTCAGTTAAAGCATAACTGCGTTTTTTATTTTGAGAGAGCTTTTTTTTTACTCAACTATTTTGTTTGCCCGTAGGAAGCAAGTGCCACGATTTCTGGAAGAGATGTATTTGGAGTTATGAAGTTTAGTTATTTTGCTAAGTACAATATTGCTGCTGTTACTGATCTATGATGATGCTACTACTACTACTACTCTACTACTACTGATGTTCACTGCCACTACTACAACCTATATATTATGAATGTTGGTAGTGGCATTTAATGACTTTTTATGAATTTTATTTGTGAAACCAAAATCATGTAAAACAGATGTATACATTGTAATATTGATATTAAGCGTTATTTTATGTCCTATTCTGTTGATATTTGTTATATTTAAAGAACTTTCTCTTTGCATTTGATTAACCCTTCAACCTCAAGCATTTTAGCCAAACATATAGCCTCAAGGGGTTGGACCCCTCCCCAAGGTTTTCCTTATGCTTGGTCCGATTAACTTGAAATTTGACATAAATGTTAATTTGAATTCAAACTTTTAAAGAAATATAAAGAAACTTCAGCTAGTCCAAACTTTTGGTGCAAGAATCTTACTTGGACTTAAAAAATTTGACCATATTTCAGAAGGGCTAAAATCACTTAACTGGTTATCAGTTAAAAACTCACTACATATTAAGGATGCAGTTATGGTTTTTAAATGTATTAATAATTTAGTTCCTGATTATCTCAAAGGAAAATTTGTATTA
>JAOCPT020580758.1:0-10565 GCA_026546935.2 Palythoa grandiflora | reverse complement strand
CATGCCGAAACATGTCTTTTAAAAAAGTTGTTGTGTTTTTTCAAGTAATTTCTTCATTGCTTATAACAAGACCTTTTAGTGTAAAAATTGTAGACAATTTAGCCAGCCACAACTGAAAACAAAATGAAGCCAAGACAAAAATCCATACATTTTCTTGTCAGTGTGCTTTTGACAAATGCGAATTGATTTTGCAAACTGGTTCAAAAAACCAGTTCAAGTATAGTAGAACCTGGGCTTCTCTTGGCTGAGTACAAAAGAGGGGAGCCCTAGGAACAAAAGTTTAATGATTGGTTGATCGAGTAATGGAGCCTGCCTCCCTCTCTAATGATTTCAGCCCCCCCCCCTACCCCCCTCGTGCCCATTCAGGATGCCCAAAACAGTACTAGCATTTGGTGTATACTATTTGGTTGCTTTGCTAATCACTCATAACTCACAAGTCTTGAACAACAATTTAATGATGGAGGAGTTTTACTAAGCTTTAATTCCCTTCAATCCACTCTGAAGCATGTAAAAACTGAAAACACAATAAATGTGGAAAGAAAATATAACTAATCGCATGTGTAAAGAAAACTGTAAAAACTTAATCTGTCAAAAACACTGCTGTAAGCAAGCGACTGCTAGAAAACAAAATATAGCAAAAATTTAGATAAAAGAATAAAAAACGATAAAAGTTACCTCTTTCTAGCACTGAAATATGTAATTGATGACCATTTAATTTGTACTTTTTCCATTGAATCTGTCACCCTTGAATCTTTGACAAAACAAAGCAAAAGTTCTCTATCTAAATACTAAAGTCCTTCACTTGTGAAAATCTCATTCTGGCAGGAAAAAGAAAAACCCGAGCCCACAAACATAACACAATAGATCTCTGCTGGCAAACATTAATGGCTTTGACTTCGTGTAGAGGACACAGATAAAGAAAGATAAAGCTGACCCCAACCCCATTCAGCCAATCACAAACCTTGTTTAAATCTGTGTCCTCTACACGAAGTAAGAGCCACATTAATGCACTGCATACAAAAAAGGGGTAAATCACACGAGTTGCATCAAAAACTTCAGAGGTAAGCATCTTCGATTTGGGATAAAACCAAACTCCTATTCTCTTTCCACTTGCTAAAAAATTAGTTCATAAAAATAGAATGAATGTATATAAAAATAGAAATAGAATGGATCTGTATCTTTGCATCATATGGCAGAAGGTGTATTTTACCTCTGAAAATCTAAAAGGTGTTTTGCTGGCTCTTTTCTAATCTGGCTTAGTTTCTGTAATGATGTAAATATAAAGTCTGGGTGAACTTGATCTATTAAATTACACGACGGTAGGAAGTAACTTGGAAGGGACTTTGTTGCTAAGCAGTGGAATAAGTTATCTAAAAGACCAAAAAGATTTGTTGCAAAATTGTCCTCTGTCCATGTCGTTGGAGGAAACGTGTGAACAGCTTGAAGGAAAATCATTTTTAAATGATAGGAATGAAGAAAGTTAGGGCTTCGTAAATGCCAAAATCTAATCAGCTTGAAAAACCTGTAGCATATAATGGCAGCAGGATATTGAATTCCTATCTCTTTGAAAAGGGAAAGTTCCAATTTGCTGAATGACAACCTCCATTCAACCTTTGCTTGCCCTTTTGGCGAACATTTTCCTACTAGGTACAAGCTTTCTTCTTGCATTTTTTGAAAGGATTCTTCATTCATCCATCTGGGCTGTCCACGAGTCTGTATCCAAGTCGGATAGGTTTTAGGTAGGCAGGAAAGGTCCAACTCCAAAGCGATAACAATGTCGCAACTTATTAACGCTTTTTGATTTCTTCCAAAGAACGGCATTCTCAGTGTCACAGCTGGTGGGTTAAATTCTAATTGAAATTTTTCTTTCAATAACGGTATTTGTGCGAATATGTGTTCAATTTGTTTGTGTAAATCTTCAATCAGAAGTAGTGGATTTAAGTACAGTTCTTGATTCCGTTTGGTGTCGCTCGGGAGAATACAAAAATGACCCCACTTTTGACGATATTCTGGACTTTGTACGAACACAACAAAATATCCGTCACTGGTGTCCTCTTGTTGCATAAGAATGGCTGGACCAGCTAAAGTTCTCCTTACTTCGATATCGCGAAGAACACAAAGTAAATCCATCTCGAACTCTAGCAGAAGGCCTGCACTTCCGTCTCTGTCAAAATTTGGAATGTTCACTCCCTCGGCCGTACTACCCGTCCAGACTAGCTCCATATTTTCGTATCGCGGATGTTTCCTCAAAGGTTTGCACAGACAGTTTTCCAATGCTTTCAACATGGAAGGGAATATCTGTTCCGATATGTTATCCATTGCCCTAAAACGTTCACCGTCTTGTAGATGATCCTTGATAGCTTCATTCAGAGCAAAGACAGATTCCCCTGAAAGCCAATCTACAACATCTGATTTCTCCGCTGGAAAAGCTGATTTCTCCGCCATCATTGTCACTCTCGTTCTCAATAATTGGGTTGATTTATAATTCCGGTTTGTTGATATCAAATACAGAAAATACAACACGTTTCCATAGAAGTCTCATCAGTTAAAACCGGTTATACTTCCTCTCTGTCTACATCAGTAAATTTATGCAGTGCAGTGCCAACGCAACCTCGTTCCCAGGGTCCTTTCCTCTTCCACACCGTCACCACAGGCGGCCCAGGCTAGAGTTGTGTTGAGGGGTCACCCAGTTCGAATCCCACCGAAGCCAACCATTTTTTTTTTGCTTTTTTTCTTTTTGCTTTTTCACCCCTTTTATTTTCCTTTTATTTTCCTTTTATAATTAGAAACTATTTCCCGAATGAAACGTGATACTTAAGGCCGTTTTATATTTTTCTCGTATCTCCTTCGACGGGGAGGAAGAGGAAAAGGCCGTAGCAACGAGGTTGACTGCTGTCAACGCGACGCGACGCAACGACACGAGTCAGTATTTGATCCATGATACTGCCGTTACGCGAACACTCGAATCTGGTGAAAAGTGTGGTTTTTCTGCCTTTCTTTTATACACTTTAAACACTGTGATGAATTCTGAAAAAACAGTTTTCTGCTGTTTGCATGCTATGTCTTTTTAACACTATCAAAAATTTGCCTTAATGAAATATTAAAGCCTAATCTCTTCTCGGAAACCTTAATATCTCGGAATTTTATATCTTCTCGAATATTTTAACATCTGGCAAATTTAATAGAAGTTTTAATATCTCAGAAATTTTACTGATCGTGTGTTCAAGTTGTATTGTTCAATGTTACCTAATATTTCCTCGTTTTTATGCATCACGTGTACAGAAGCAATTTATAGTATCACTGGAATAACGACCAAAATTTGTGTTAACAAACCTTAGTTTATATGAAAAAACTACTGCTGCATAGTAGGTGTTTCTATGCAGTAAGTTAGTTTTGAAAAGCAAAATATGTTTAAAAGAGGTTCAGGGGAATCGGCGGATTTTTCTTAACTAAAACAAACAAATTTAAGTATTTATTTTTGTCAACATATATTTAAAAACTAGAATAACACAACAGACCTTGAGGGGTGTTTAATACTTTAAAAAGTTTCATAAATGCTTTGCTTTTGAATTAAAAATGCAGATTAGAAATGAAGTGATTCTATAGGAAAATTGGTTGCCTAACGAGGGTATTCCAAGTTAAATTTCACGAGTAAAGTAATATTGCACGAAACCGCGAAACGATTGAGTGCGATATTTTTTTACGAGTGAAATTTTTAAAACGTGGAATACACGAGTCAGACAACCAATTTCTCTTGAATCGCATAGCACAAATGGTACAAATTACAAACCTCTTGCTCGGCAACTCGCAAAGCCAATATCACTGCCAATGACTCAAGCGACCAATCATGATCAGACAAAGATTAATTCCGCAGCAGAAACTGTTGACGCTCAGCGCCACGTCTCGGCGTTTTGAAATCAGTTTTAGTGGAGACAGCTTTGTTTTTTTAAATTCGTATTTTTAATATTCACAAATGTCATACTGCTTCTATTTGTCACTGGATCCATGACCAGGTAACTGAAAGTTTTAAATATACAATTTGGGAGACGACAAAGCTGCGTAATCACTTGTGATTACAAAGCTGGGAAGTACGTTATTTACTGTAAACTCGAAGCTCAAAAAATTTCAAAGATACCGAGCAAAGTCAAAAAGTTATCTTTCCTTCAAAACTAACGTTTCAATATTTAGTTACTTTTTGTCAAATAAAAAACCGCTCGCTTTCTTGTCAGTTGCAAGTGTTAAGTGCTTTATCTGTCTTTCAAGAAAGTCAAATTTTATCTTGAAATTAAGTAAGTTTTCCTTTTCTATATTTTGAAAATAGTCGCTGAAAAAACTGTCTGACATTTACATGTACAAAAGAAATTAAACAAAACTACTTTTCCCTGATGCTTGTCTAACTTTTTGTCATTTACTGTACTTCACTGTTTACAATCGTGTTCTGTCGACTGAAAAATTTATGTAACCGCGCTGCCGAAAAAGCTGAATATGCACAATTCAAGTGCGTATTCCATGAAAAATCTGCACTAGTCTAATGGTTTTCGGCCAATCAGAGCGCGCGTACCATTTGTGCTATGCGATTCTGATGGATGTCAGTGACATTCACTAGAACCCGGCACCTCCCTTAGCAGAGATGCCAACTCTCCCGCAAAATGCGGGAGACGCGTTTTCACTCGATCTCTTGCTCTCCGCATTTTACAGAAATCTCCTGCATTCCTAAAGAAAATCAAGATAAATAAATGCGTGATATGGGTTGAAAAGTTAAGGATAATTAAAACAGTTATATGGTTGTTAGAGGAAATTGTTGGGGCTATGTAAATAGGCAACATAGGAGATATGATGCGAAGCGATATGAACACTTGAACGGTCAATACATAGAAGTTCTTGCCCCCCTCCCCCCACAAAAAAACTCTCCCGCATTTTGAACTTCGGGTTTTGGCAACTCTGACTTATATAACTAAGGAATTGTATTGTAATTTTTATGCACAGCCCCACAAGCACTATTGTCTTAACTTTTACCGTGGATAAATAAAATCATTTTTGTTGTTGTTGTAACATGCCTTAGCTAACCCTAGCTGACTTGCTTTATCCGTTTCTGAGTCTCGTCTTCAGGGCTTTTCATACCTTATGCTCTTCTCAACAACTTGGAATTTATTACACGTCGCATATGTACTTCTTGAGTTCTTGCAATGATTAATGTTACTTTCTATATATTAGCTTTTCTGCTCATGTTAAATTGTAAATGTTTTTTCCTCATTGCCTAATACCGACCATAGGACCCTTTGCAAGAGACCCCGTGTCCTATTGTTGTTTCTCCCTGTGATGTCATATGAAAATCTTCATAAATAAAGTGTATAAAAAAACAAAAATAAACTGTTGACTGTTGTGGTTGTAACATAAAATTAAAAACTTGCGATGACCAATTTACCCTGAGCTTCAACCCTCTTTAATAAATTTGATTGGTTTATAATTTGAAATTCAGTTATTGAAGAAAAACACCGTTCGTTCACGTAATGGCGGTTTCCATTCTTTATGTGAAAAACTCGAACCCAGTCTTCGACCAAGGTGGTTCTTGTGGATTGAAATCTAATGCTGACCGTAGACAATGGCTGTTTTTACACAAGAAGACGAGCAACTCTTCTAATGTTAAAATGGGACGAACAAATTTTCAGACGTTAGTTTCGTTGTTCGTCTGGAAAGACGAATTTGTCCGTCCAGAACACATCCTTCAAAATCCGACCTACTGTACTGTACTGGCATATTACTAATTACTGGGCTACCTGTGAAACACTGTCCAAAGGAAATGATATTCGTGCCGGGTCCAGGTCATCAACAGATACCCATGCGCCTCAATACTCCTCCAACCAAGTGCGCCTCTGACCTTTTCTCAAGAGGCACGGGAAAGCTTACCAACACGAAACTCTCCAACTACGCGGGGGCAGCCTTGGTGACAAGGAGGTGGCAGCGGTGGACACCTGTTACGCTCTTACTACGTCACGTCAGCACTGCTTAGCTACACAATAAGAACGACATAATGTCTTGTATCAAGGAGTGCCTTTTCCACTTTTTTTTATTTTCTTGCGCCTACAAATATCGTAAAATCTGCGAACGCGCCAGTGTCTATGATTACCCACAAAAGTCAATATTGATGGCAAGATCTCTGAACTGAAGGATACATATCGTGACATAAAAAAGTCAGGTACAACCGCACCACGTGCTGCAACTTTTACACGAAGGCGAAAATTCATTAAAAATACTTCGCCTTACAAAATTCATCTCACCTTACACAATAATCTAGCGATGTGGAGTTGTACGACTGAACGAGATTACGTAAGTCAGATGTCTGGATGTATTTGTCAAAAAATCAGAAAAAGAAAACCTGGAGTACCCGGAAGAAAATCCTAGCGTCACGTGCGCAGCCCAGTATCTGATCTCTGGCCCTGTCCACACATGCGCGTTTTCGTTAAAAAACCGAATACATGTCGCTGCCTTTAGGCCTTCTGTCGACAGTAATACGCTAAGCGTTTTCGGCGAAACCGTATCAATGTTAAAACGTTCTCGAAAAATGATTCAAATGAAAAAGAAAATGTATCGTCTTCGTGTTGCCATTGAGAACGCATCGAAGTGGAAACGATGTGATACACATCATGTGAGTGGTGTCAAGGCTTAGTGCCTATGCGAAATCAAACATCAGTGGCGTCTCTCTTGACCATATACACAATGTTTTACTTATGTCAAACATAACCAATTCAGCGTTTTCGAGCGTTTTCGCATTCTAGTGTGGACAGTTGAAAACGGTATGGAAACGGTAGTTTCAAATGAGGTCTGGGCAGGGGTTGACAAAAGCAATCGTTGCTGAGCATTCCCTCTAACTTTGTTGAGAATCCGGGTATTGATCCCAACGAGATATTGTGCATTCCCTGTTATGTCATCAGAATGGGCCGCCAAATGCAAAATTAAAATGCGCGATTTAATAGGTGGGCAACAAATACAGTCAAAAGAAATCGAGAACACCAATAGATAATTAGGATCGATTGATGCGTTTTCCATGTCTCCGAAAACAGAGCCCAATGAAAACGCAGTAGTGTGGACAAGGCCCAAGTGGAAGTGATAAGAGGCGTGTTTTATACGGTCATGCGCCAACCTAAATACCTATTTTATTATCTTAATAACGGCTTTTAACAAAAGGGCTGGGCTGGGCTATACTTCCAGTCCTTATGCCCTCACCTCTGTGCTCGGGGTAAACCATATCAGGTTTGTGACAGACAAAGAAATGACCAGATAGGTTGACTGGCAAACAAATAAGTAGACTGATTGAATGACAGATATTTAGAACAGATAGATAGAAAGTCTGTGAATGAACCTGAAGTCTACGCACTAAATACACCCCACAGAGTGCAAACGGACACATTTTCTCACATTTATCTTTTATTTTTCTGCATCAATATTCAGGTGGACTTCCTTTGGCAAAACTTTGAGCTCCATTTCTCACAGTTGCGATTCATGCCCGGTTTTCTTTAGTCCTCTTGTCCTAGAAGAAAAAGTATACACATCAAATAAAATCTTCCAAAACAAACAAAACCTTTCAGTACCACTATAATCTAAAAGTCATTGAAAAAGAAAACGTTAAAGTCTTAAAAAAAGTATATAAACATGCTTAAATCTATTAACAACAAAAACAGGAAAATCAGTCAGGTACTCTTGCTGGATCGTGACAATAATTGGGGAAAAAATAATCAACATTTCATTTTACAGCTGCCTCATTTGTCTTTAACATGCACGTGATTTTGTTTGCAATTGATAAGGTTAACTTAAGGTCGGTTTCGCTTTTTTACCGCTAGTCGCTGTTTAAGCCACTTGACCCTCTGCTCTTGTCAAGACTTAGCCTCGATAGCTCAACTTAGGTCTGGGCAGGGGTTGACAAAAGCAATCGTTGCTGAGCATTCCCTCTAACTTTGGTGGAGAATCCGGGTATTGATTCCAACGAGATATTGTGCATTCCCTGTTATATGTCTTCAGAATCGGCCGCCAAATGTTAAATTAAAATGCGCGATTTAATAGGTGGACAACAAATACAGTCAAAAGAAATCGAGGAACACCAATGGATACTTAGGGAAGTTCAAGAAGAAAAAAGGCTAGATCTTGTTAAAATCAATCATATCTCGCCGTTGTAAGCGATAATAATGACTGTGAAACTTATCAAGTTCTTTTTCAGGCTCCGTACGGATCTTTGAAAAAAAGATTCCGGACTTTTTAGACCTTTGCCCCAATTTTTCAGACTCAAAATTAGGTAAGCGATAGTTTCAGACAAAGGTTTCACACACTGACAATGTTTCTACTGTCTGCATTGTGTGTTCTAGCTTTGAAAATTACCGTATTTCCTCGAATAAACGCCGCGGCATTTATTAAACTTTTCATGATTTGGGTGCCGCGTTTATTTGAAATTCTGTTTTATTTTTTAAACTGAAGCAACCGTAACTTTACTTTAAAAGGAAGAAAAAATCATACAAGTCTTTGTCTGGCTGTACCAATCAAGCTTTACAGTTTTAAAACTACAACTTGTTGCGTTTTCTTTCTTTCTTTCTTTTTTTTAAACGCGTAAAAAATCAGATAAATTCGAGGTTGCGGATTTTTGTCTGTGTCTTTCAAACTTTAAGCTTACAGTTTCAAACAACTACGCTCTGCGCTAGTAAAAAGTGAACGTCATAAATTCGATGTTTCAGTTTGTTGTCTGTTCCAGGCAGCGACGTTTATTCGAGGGCCGCGTTTATTAATATTTTGGTTTTCAGGTGCAGCGTTTATTCGAGGGCCACGTTTAATCGAGGGCGGCGTAGTATTCGAGGAAATACGGTATTTCTGTAACAGTCGATACACTGGAATAGCACTTTCAGTTCCGAGCCTCCACATCTCTGAACAACTGTGTAAGTAGTGTAACAAACTATACATCAGAATCTTTATATATTCATTTTATTATATTTTCAATTGTAAGGTGAAAGCATATATATTACGTTTCATCTAACCATCTTCAAGCTGGTGACAGATATCTTTAGGATCAGTGTCTTCCTAAACAGCTTTGTGAAAGCGAGTGAGTAAACGGAAATGTTTATCAATTGAATAGATTGTCTAGATTGAACGCAATGATAGCTTCCCCACGAGCGTAACTAGCGTGGTAACCAAGATTGACTAAAAACCACAAGGCACCAGTCAAATCTGTGAACTCAGATTGTGAACAACAGAAAGTAGTGTCTGTTAGATGTATGTGCACACGCACAGGCTTTTATAGTTAGTTCGGCCAGACATCAGATCGGGAAAGACGTCAAAATGTAGGGAGTTCGCAAGAGATTTAGCCAAACTGCCATGTAAAACGACGAACCAAGAAAGAATAAATAAAGGTGCCTTTCCCGTGTAACGAAAAGGAGTTCATTTTCTGTAGAGTTATTCTCCGCATATTACAGTAGGATCTAATGGATGTTTTTTTTACACTGGAAATCAAGTCGAGAAAATCCAGACTTTTTCCAGACACTGGCTATAATTTCCAGGCATTCTAAAAAGTTTTGGATTTCTAGACTTGTCCAGTTTCCAGGCTCTAAAATAACCCTGTACTTTAACTCTTTAAGCCCCAAAGACGAAAAATGATGTGTTGGTAAATTCTCCCAACTGAGCTCTATATTTTCTACATAAGCAGTTTGGGAAAATTTGGCTTTTCAACTTCCAAATCTTATTCCATTTGATCAATTCCTTATTTCTCATTACCGGTTATGTTATTATAATTGAGTTATGTAAGGAGAAGTTAGATGTTGATAAATTGCCTGGAGCTGAAAGGGTTCAGTATAAATACATCCCAATTTATAAATGACAAAAACAATAAAAATTTACCCTTTTCCTCTTCTTCCTCTTCCTCCTCCTCTTCTTCCTCGTCGTCCTCATCTGACGACTCAAATGTGCTGTCAGGAATGTCATAGATTCGAACAACACCCTGTAATACAAAACAAGACCGGGTTTTTTTAGAAGGCCAGTCAGATACATGGTGATGTTAGTAATAATTGTGTTCGTAATCATAATAATAATAATAATAATAATAATAATAATAATAATCATAATCATAACAATGACATACCACATTTTGCCTGCTTTTTTCTATCCACAGTACATCGCGGGCGACTTGATGGGCATTTTTTTCCTTTGCAAGGATTCGCTATAGCCAATAACACTTTGTTAATTTGTAAAGGTAATGCGATCATATTCCGATTATAGAATGAAAAGTTTACGAAGTAATGCATTTGTTAAAATATTTTGCCTTACAATTCTTGTTTTGAGAGCTTACATACCTTTGCATTTGCAGATCGGACAGCCGTTTCGAATAACGTTACCATATCGGCAGTAGATATAACAAATTCCTGGCGGACATCGAACTAAAACCAGTATTAAACGTATAAGTAGTATTAATATTAGTATGATAAATTAAAAGGAATGGCAACAGTAACAATACAAAAAGCTAGCTAAATCCTTTTACGAGCCTAAGTGGCCCATGGAGCCGGTGCTTATCCCCGGTTTCTGTAGTGTTAAGC
>JAOCPT020580705.1:0-10565 GCA_026546935.2 Palythoa grandiflora | reverse complement strand
CCCCCCCCCCCCCCCACCCCCCACCCCCCCCCCCCCCCCCCCCCCCCCCCGGCCCCCCCAATCTCGGGAGAAACGTAAAATTGACGTTTCTTGTGGATGGAGTTTTTTTCATGAATTAAATCTTAATCAACGTGTCGGGCGTTTTTTCTTATTATGGAACTCCTACGCCGAATTAGGACATTAATGAGCAGGCACTGCAAACTTAGTCCCATGCCATATCTTCTTGCCGCAGACAGTCAGTTTGATAGTAAGTTACGGCTTTTTTTAAAAAAAGTTTAAAATCCACTAAAAAGACAGCGGGATAGGAAATAAGTGAGCGTTGTTCCCAGTGTGGACCAATCAATACATCAGATTTAGTATCACATGACAATTGAGCTCGTTCAACGTTAATTCAATTTGCAACGAACATTTCCTGTTGCCTGTGGATATTATTCATTGACGACCATCAAAAGAAGGCAGCTGTTTTAATTTTCCTTTAACTATACTTTGATCTATCAGATGTTAACTTGTCAACCATTATTATAAGAGATACCCAAATAGTATTATTGGAAAAACCAAGGTTGAAAACCTTTAAGTTGTTTCAAATGTGCAGTCATTTTTTGCTATCTGGCTAAGTTTCAAGTATAGTTAAGTCCATTGTTCCCTTTTTCAAGTAATCCGACTGTAAACCTAACGTCAGCAAAACAAAGCCCCGGATGTTAAGCGTCTTTTTATTATTCATTTTTTTACCTTTGCTAAAACATATGTTTCTTTATGCTTTTAGTTTTGTTGTAAGAGGGAAGGAAAGTATGGATTGAGCGCCGCGTATTCGGAGTACACGCTTTTTTTTATAAGAACCTGTAAGTTTTGCCGAAGCTCACTGTTCTTAATTTTTTGGCGATTTCAGCCTCTATTTGTTCTTATTTCTGCGAGTGGTTTTATTGAAGAAAAAATAAAAGAAAACGAGGTATTGGAAAATAAAACGCCTTGCGACACACATGCCTTGTACGGCTGAATTTAGAAGCGAACTGCCTTCACTGTTTGTCAAGCAGTCTTTACATGGAATCTTTTTATGTTTTATACAGTTTTAATCAATTTTGTAGCACAAAAACTTTCCTAGTTATCAAGCGTCAGTTTGAGCTTGTTCTTAAATTGTTCTTAAATTTTAGCACATTTGAGCCTCGTTGTTCTTACAAAAAAAGCGCGTATTCCTACCCCCATTACCATTGCGCACATAAACGTTTTTAGGAGAGATTATAAAAAAAAACAGTAGTTAGGTAAAACGCGGGCACAAAATCCCAACATATTGTATAGTCCATGAATTTTGAAAAAATGGGATGCTTTCTGTAAATGTTTTATTTTTTTTAAACTGTTAACATACAAAGCTTATATGTTAAAAACAGATTTTGATATATGTGGCCTTGACTGTCATTCGATTCTGGTACAACTGCTGCTGACTTTATAGGAAAACACTATAAAACAAATACAAACTTTTCGCCGCCGAAAGATAATATTTAGTGTAAGTTTTCTTATATTTACAATTATAAAAATATAACTGCAAATGTTTGGTTTCTTGCTATCAAATGCAAGACACAAGTTGGTTAGTTTACAACTTCCCGCTCTACGACTGTGCAACACCCGAAAGTGAACCACATGCATTGTAACACCTTGAGCTATGATCTTTACATTTCGGACAGTCCCCACATTTGTAATTGCACTGATATCGATTGCAGTTACGGTGGCGATAACAGTCTGCTTCACCTCGTGCACAGCCACTGATACAGCTGAAGACTTCGTCGTTTTGGTAAGGGTTTCTTGCCCTCGTGACGACACACAAACACGTGACAAAGGTCAACAATATGGCAACAGTGAACAGCTTCCCCATCTGTAATGTTGAAAGTAAAAAACATCGTTTTTATACACTTCCTGCCACTGACTAGAATACTTACTGAATATCTCAAACAGTACAAAACAAACAACACGTGTTTTTGCTGAACCTAGAAAACCCTACATCCTGTAACATTTATTTTAAAACCAAAATCCTGTTTTGGAAGGTTCAATATTGTTGAATATTTCAGTAAATTTTCACTTCACAGCAAATTCAGATGATGCGTCTAAATTCTTATCTTCTATAATCTGTTGTTACGCTGCAAGAGAAAGGAACAAATTCTTCGTTCAGAAAAGTTTCAACAAGTATTTTTTAAAAAGTCGGGTGGGGTATTTGTTTCACGACACAAAAAAAGTCGAGTTATGTTCAATAGACATTTTAGTTATGTTCATATTAGATAAAGATTTTTGTTGAGTTATGTCCTATGGATTTTTGTCGGAATTTGTTTCAGGTTTGGAATTGTAGAAAAAAGGCTTGAAATAAAAAAGTTTACTGAAGACGGTAGAACCTTCACGGAAGAGTATAATTTTGCCTTGTTTCTGTTTACAAGTAAAATTTCTTTGGTATGCATTGAGTAAAAAAACTTTAAACTAGTTGTAACTCTCGCTAAGTGCCAACGAGCGCAAAACACAAGTTAGTTTGCGAACACTTTATTGTTAATGGACTCTTAAGAAAATGTTGCTCATGACGAAAACTGTAATACCAATTAAACGAAACGTTTTTGAAAAGTGTTCCGCTTGCTATGGGAAGCTTGATGATGCCGAGATCTGTCAGTGCAAGCTGAGTTGCATCAATTATCACAAAAACGGAAGCGGGACCATTGGAAGACAATAGGCCTCTTTGGCATTGCGTCATAAAATCTTACATTACTTACATCTCTCCGAATCACTCGGAATATTTTCCGCCTATATCAATACTTCGCACGGTTCTATAACGCTGCCGCCTCGCCAGCCTCGCGTCTTCCAGTCGCTCGGCTGGTTCTTTGGCAAAAAAAGAAAATGCCAGGTGCATGCACGAGTGTTCAGACAGTGGGCCGACAATGATAACCATTTTAAAGCCCAGAAACAGAATGAATCAAAACAAGAAAAGCTTCTTGCACTATTGCTATACCAAAGCCAAAATTGGTAAAAATTATTTAAATCAGCAAGGTACGTGCTTACCTCGTCTAACAGCCAACGATATGTTTAACTGGAGTACTCTGAGGCAATTGTTGTTCTTCACTACCAAGATAGAATTGGTCAGATAAGTGAAATAGCCGGACCTTTTATAACCAACATGTATACAAAACACTCATTTACGCATGCATGAATTAGTAAGATCCCGCCTACTGTTCTATAGAGTTTGTGCGACCACACGACTGTCTCTTTGGTTTAATTGGCTACTTTAACTGTCATCTTTTCATTGAAGCTGTCAGCCTCTACAGTAATATTTGATTTAGATCACGAAACACTTGATACGTGCTATGAATAAAGAATAATTTAAATAGATGTTCACTTTTTGTTCATTTTGAGGCAAACACCAAAAATAATGACTGAAGGTAATAATTTAACAAAAGTAAATTGTCCTCATAAAGCAATATATTTTACAAATACTTCAAAATTCTTTAAAATGTGAATACTGCCATCTGTTATTATATACTTGACTTTGAAACTTAAGATGGTGGAAAAAAATGTTGGAGTAAACATGCATTTCAGTATGGCTTCGGTGTGTGATCAACTTAAATTCTAATCATTTGTATATAGTACATTTGTAAAATCACAGAAAAATAAGTTTTGGTCGTGTTTTGAAAACCAAAAGAACTCCAATAACATAGAGAAAACAACAAAAATCACTTATTAGCGACGGAAAATGAAACGTTCATTATTCAGACTTTTTTAACTTGTGTTTGTTTTTGTTAACGAACTCAGAGATAACTGTACATGTTTTAAACTTATCAAAAAAGGTTTTGGGAGAATATAGCCCAAAGAAATAATGCAAAACGTTTTAATTTAACTTTACCAAAATCGGTAGTATTAGCGGCGTTAAATGAAGTGTTCTATTCAAACTTATTGAGCTTTTATTTGCTTTTGTCAACGAACTCAGAGTTACATTTACAGTGTAAAAAGATTTTGGGAATATACAGCCCAAAGAAATAATGCAAAACATTTTAATTCAAATAAACCGTGAAAGGTTTTTAATACAGAAAGTTCTGTGGGCAAAACAATTATCTCTTTCTGTGTTTTGCCTATAAACAAAAGACGAATGATATCGATCAATATAAGAAGATTATAAATATATATACAAATTCATGCTTTACAGCCCTTGAAAGAAAAATAAGTTATAAATAACGAGCTTTTTAGTAGGTAAGTTTAACATACGTTGTAGAACTAATTTTAATCTTTCATTTTCCTACGTTCCGCAATTCCCACATTGCACATTCTGCGAAACATGTGCTGTACACACGCCAGTCAGATTCCACGCTGATAAACAAAAGATGTTTTTGATTGACGGCAATATTGATCGGATCGTTTTACATTTCGTTTCACAAAAGACAAAATTGCATTTATAATTAGTTAAAGCTAGAACTTTACAAACGAACATCTTTTTTCAAAAAGGGTATGACAAGAGCATTTTTCTCAGTGTTTGTTGTTATCATGGGTCCTTCAGCGAAGAATTTCAAAAGCTTCTAAAATTAATACCTAACTAGACCTAGAGAATATTATGACTTAGAAATATTTATTATAATGTAACCAATACCTTCAGGAGACTATAATGGACTTACTTCCGATCACAAAACACAGAATTTTTATCATGGGGGACATTTGCCAAAAATTACTCCATTTTTTGTCGAATATTTTTAGTTTAGACCTTCATAGGTGGACAGTAGTATGAATTGCTCAGTTGACTGCCTCTTTAATCTGTCAGATGCTGACTTGTGAGTCATTTTTATAAGAGATACCAAAATAGTATGCTTGACAAAATGTCTCAAAACCGTTAAGTAGTCTTACATGTGCATATTTTTTTATTCGGTTAAATTTTGAGTATAGTTAAGCCCATTGTTCCACTTTTTCAAGTAGTCGCATGCATTGGAAAGCTAAAAGGCAACGAAACAAAGCCCCGGATGTTTAGCGCGATTTTTTATAATCGTGTTTTTCCACCTTTGCAAAAACATGTTTTTGTGTGTTTTTAATTTGGGTGTAGGTGGGAAGGAACTAACGAGAAAATATGGCTAGTAATAGTAATTAGTTAACGTTGCCACAAACGCCATGATTTGAAGTTACTTCCGCCCCCATGAAATAGTCGCGCACATAAACACTTCGGCAAGATCATAAAAACCAATAGTTAGCGAAAACGTAGGCACGTGACCGGAACATGCTGGAGTTCCAAAAATACTTTATTAGAAAATGAGTTTCTACTACAAAGCTTGGATGATAAGCATTAGTGTATAGTGTGGGTTTTCACACAAGTAGTAGAACAGCATTAGCTGTTCATTCTATAATTATCCGCTACGTGCCATGAAAATAGCAAATTTTCCGATAAGGAATTGTTTTTAATAATTGCACAAGCCAGTCTACTAATTAAAGCTGAAACTTAGCAGGGTATCTCAGCAATTATTTTTCATCAATTCATCAGATAATTTCTATCTAAAAGATCTCTGAAGTTACCTTATGGGTGAGATGAATGTGCATGTTTTTTTTATAAGAACCAGTAAATGTTGCCGAGGCTCATTCTTAATTTTTTGGCGATTTCAGCCTCAATTTGTTCTTAAATTGTTCTTATAACTGTGAGCAGTTTTTGATAAAGAAAAAACAAAATAAAACAAGGTATTGGAAAATGGAACGCCTTGCGCCACACATGTATTGTAGGGCTGGATTTAGAGGCGAACTACCTTCATTGTTTGTTGAGCAGTCTTTACAGTCAATCTTTTTATGTTTTATCGCTAAATTTTAGTTAATTTTCTACCCGGCAAAAACTTTCCTAGTTATCAAGCGTCAGCCTGAGCTTGCTCTTAAATTGTTCTTAAATTTTTGGAAATTTGAGCCTCATTGTTTTTATAAAATGTTTTTATGAAGAAAGCGTGTAGCTAGTTTAAGGGGACATTCTGGTCAAACACATCACTTTTGTCACCTTTGGAGACATTTTGCCTGATATCTCAGTGAATATTTTGTAATTTGCCTGATATCTCAGTGAATATTTGGAAATTTCCAATTCCCTCAACTCGACTAGATCGGTAAATGAGAAGAACTCGCAAATTTTTCCAGATTTTTTGAGGTTTTAGTGGCGGCAAAGTTTAGGGGCAAATTTGTTTTTTGCGAAATTCTAGTTTTAGTGGATTTTAGGGATGTGTGAAAGCTTTTTCTGGAGTTAATATATTTTATGGACGGATACCAAACTGTCTGCTAACCGAAAGCAACAACTTTCATCTGTTAAGAGCCACGGTTTGCCATCCTTCCTCAAAGTTTTTGCTTTCAAAATCCTCCTTCGATTCACTTTTCCTACCAACTGCCTAAAATGTGACTAGAACTGACTCCCTTAAAGGTTACGTAAACCTATCTTTTGACACAATCGTTTAACACTGCGTCAATATGTGTAGGTAATGAATGAGAAACAGGTTGGTGGAGGCGTTTCTAGAATTTACCCAGTTTTACATTGACTGGTAATGGAACTAACATTTTCTATTCTTTGTCTCTTAATTAGTGAGTTTCAATGTCACTTTACTAATATAAACGTGACCACCAGGCCAGTTCTTTTGAAAGACGATTAACTAATAAAGCTCACTACTGATTAAAATGAGATTATCAGGAAACGGTGAAACTTTAATTCTCATTGTTGGAGCTCGCCGCACTGTACACCGACCGCGTTTTGTAGGAGGGAACAGCTTAAACACATCTGTTTACACTGTTATAGTTAAAGTAAATTAAAAGTTATGGTTTTGCCTTCATTGCGATTGTTAAATGTTTTATATTTTTTATATTATTCGTGTTTAAAATATTTGTTTTTCTTATATATTGCATGACAGATAACCTCTTGTATAGGTGAATCAGTGAATTTACATTTACTTCATTAGCATACGTGCCTCTCTTTCTGATCGAGATACAACTGAAATTGAGAAGTTCTGAATATTAAAAGCGGTTTCCAAAAGAAAAAAAAACTTCTGAAAAACTGAGAGCGAAATGCTAAATACTGTTCCTGTGATGCGTTTTTAAATATCGGAAATTCTAAAACGAATGTAAAAACTCATTACGGCGCTTTTATATGAGAACAACGAGTCTCAAATTTGTCAAAATTTAAGGACAATTTAAGAACAAGCTCAGGCTGACGCTTGATAACTAGGAAAGTTTTTGCCGGGTAGAAAATTAACTAAAACTTAGCGATACAGTATAAAACATAAAAAGGTTCACTGTAAAGACTGCTCAACAAACAATGAAGTTAGTTCGCCTCTAAATTCAGTCGTACAATACATGTGTGGCGCAAGGCGTTTCATTTTCCAATATCTTGTTTTATTTTGTTTTTTCTTCATTAAAAACTGCTCACAGAATAAGAGCAAATTAAAAACAATTTGAAGCTGAAATCGCCAAAAAATTAAGAACATTGAGCCACGGCAAAATTTACTGGTCCTTTTAAATAAAAAAAACCGTGTCTTTCAATAACGGTTTTGCCACCCAGCTGTTTTGCGTTTTTGCGGACTCCAATAAAATCTTCATTGAAACTGCGCGTGTGTAGAACGTAGTTTTGGCCGCTATCCTCAATTTTGTTGCCTTTCTCAGGTTTTAAACTAAATTCCTTTTAATTTAGTTTTTTCTCTATGTAAAGTTGTATGGTAATTACCAGAGAATGTATATATAAACAATGACGTTAGTAAAATGGCGTTTGTTGCAACTCTAATACCGAAAATAAACGTTTCGGCCATTCAGCCTTTTTCTGTGCTTAACAAAAAGATTAAAGCTATAAACAGACTAAGAACTTTTACATCTTCTGTCGAATTATTTATATAAAAAGATAATGACAAAGTCATTTTCATGTTATTGTGTGTGTTTTACTTTTCTTTAGTGCTATAGCCGTTTCGCTCCACTTGCGACCCTTTCAGGCAATTTTTTATGTATAAGTTAAAAAGGAAGTTAAAATTTGATGCTATCTCAATTTTCACGTACTCGGCGATCGTTAGATTGTCATTATATCAAAATTCATAGCAATTCCCTACGGGAGATTGTTATAATTTCCTTCTTGATTAGCAGATACAATCACAAGACTTTTTTAGCCTTGTACATTTACTCTAATTTTTTTTTTCGGTACTTGTAATTTAAAAAAAAACAACAACATCTATGCTTTGACAGATCCTTAAAAAGAACATTTGCGGCACTTATTGACTGGAACTACCACAGAGTTTTGACGCGAAGTCGCACAGGTGTCTTTTAAACCTTAATCCTGTGAGACCCAGTTTCATACAAACCAAGATTGTCTCAACTTTTGAACCACTGGTTGAAATCGTATAAAATGTCTATTCATTTAATTTGTTTGTATCGAAAAGTAGATTCAGAAAATCTCTCTTGTATCACAAAATTAAGAAGATGGCATCTTTGCAACGCACCGACTAGTCTAAAGGTGAGATGAGTCGAGCCCAGTGCACGCGCATAGACACTCGAGCGGCAATGGCGGAGTTAATCCAAGACTCTGGGCTTGGGGCAATTTTCCTGAAGAAACGGTATTACTAGTAGTAATCATAGATTAGTTACGTGCGTTCGATAGTTTAAAAGTTGGATAGGATGGTGTGCTAGAGGGATTGAACTTTTTCCTGTGTAAAAACAGTTATCAATGTAGAAACAAGAAGTCAAATAATAAACTGTTGTGTTGCCTTTTTGCTGCGAACGAGGGAAGCGAACGAGGAACAACACTAATCTTGACGGACTACTATGGCCGAGTAGGTTATCGAGATTTTTTCCGCCTGTGCACGAATGGAACTCCGTCCCTCTCGGATAAATCCAAGATGGCGTCGATTTGGATCACCCATAAAATCGAGATTTTTCCCCCTGCGCAAGATTATGATTGCGTTCTCCTAACGTCGAACGCAATCAACAATTAGAATACGAGCTAGCATTTTCTATCGGCTGATACATTCTATGAATTGCTAATAGAAAATGAGAGCGAGTATTCTAATTGTTTTAGTAAAAATCTCTGGAGAATAAACAAAAGATTAACGATCATATTTTGATAAATAAAGTTTTAATTTATCCAAACAATGAATGATAAACTCTTTTCGCGTGCTTGGCGGTTTGCTCGGCAGTCTGCATGTCGAGTGAAACTCGGTTGAAGTAATTCAACAACAACAACAACAATACTTTATTCGTGCCTTTGGGTGCTATTTTAAATTTACATTTTTGTGTTCATATACAATGACTGAAATAAAACCTTTTGAATGAGACGTGAATAGTGTTGAGTGACCCAAATTTTCGGCATGGGTCCCTTAGAATGGCAGAGCCAATCGGGCTAGGGTGCGCTCACAAGTCATTTTGAGAATTTAGAGAATTCTATCAATTGCCGATAGAAATTAAGAGCGAGTATTCTAACAATTTTAGTATAGAAATCTCTGGATAATAAAAAAAAATGCAACGATAATTTTTGATAAAGAAAGTTTTCATTTAAATAGACCCCTTCACGGTTGTAGTTGCATTTGCATCATAGTTAATCAGGACATGGCCATGGATTACAGAGATTTGAGTCGCGAACTGAGAGTCAGCAAAATCATAAGTTGTAAAATTTCGAGTTTTTAGACAGGCAACTAAGGTCATACTCTTGTCACATGTTAGTTTTTACTTTGCCTGTCTGAAAATCCAAGAGTTTACAACTTATAATTTTGCGAGAAATCGTTGATAATCCTCAGTTCGCAACTCGACTCTCTGTAATCCATGTCCTGATTACCCATGATGCAACTACAACCGTGAAGGGGTCTATTACTTGTAAAATGGGCTAGGGTTAGTGAATTAAAAGTCAATTCGTTATTTTTTTTAGCACAAGTAATTAAAAATTTTCCGAGAACAGCATTGATTGTTTAAACTGCTTATAAGTCTGAAAGTTGGGAGAAAATACAAAGTATTTAACAATTATTGGATGAGGTTGAACCTTCGGCTTCGCCAGGTAACACAAAAGTCCGCCATAATGCCGGCCGCTTTAATGCAAAATCGAATCCAATTAATGTTTCATTATGCATTTTTTCGATCGATATCCTCGGCCATGAGGCGTGAACGCTCAAACTAATTTCGTTGTAACACAGATGTACTACAAATAACTCAGTTTGCCGTGCGCCTTTAATTTGCTGTTTTTTTTGTCGAGTGAAAAATCTTTCTGTTTAGTTGAATACAATTTCTGCAAAGTAGAGCAAAACTTTAAAAAAAGATCTTCTGCATCAAAAGTCACTAAAGACGCCATTTTTACACGGTTTTTTTATATTCACAAACTGACGGCTTTAGAAAATTTCAAAACACTGACGGGCTTCTCTTGTTTGAAGTTCGTTTTATTTCTTTTCACTTCAGTACTCAGTAAAAACTTAAATTTTAACTTGTGTGTGTGTGTGTGTGTTTTTTTGTTCTTTGCGTGCATGTTTGTGTGTGTGCATTGTTTGTTTTATCTTTAGAACAAAAAAACACAAAAGTCTGTAAGCCAGCATAGTAATTATGTGTAATTCAGGAAATCCACATCACTTATAAGCCTCTTGGTTTCTTTG
>JAOCPT020580704.1:0-18545 GCA_026546935.2 Palythoa grandiflora | reverse complement strand
CTTCAAGTGTAATTATGTCATGGCCTGTTTCTAAACTATGTTTAAATACGGAGGAGTTTTTGTCTTTACCACTATGTCCTAAAATACGTTCTTCTAGTCTTCGATTTATAAAAAATCTCAAACCAAAGTTGAATGAACAAAACTAATCAATTCCCTTGAGTCTTCTAAACTAAATTACATGCGTAATTAGTTTTTCTTTATATATACCATTGTCATTTGCTGTTGATGGCCTTTGGATAAAGGCCGAAATATACAAGTTTAAAAATGATTAATCTTCTCGTTATTTTATTTATAATTAAATTTTATGCTAAACAGCCTCGCGAAATCATTTCTTATCACTTCCTCCGAAGAAGGATAGCGATATATCCGAAACGTCGGGACATTTTTAGATTTATTTTAAACTTTTAATTTTTCAACTGGAGAAGCAGTAACTTTTTTATTCATATAGAGTTTCTATCATGGATTAACAATCATTCTCAACAAAATTTTTTGGTTCTTATAAAAACGTTTATTTATGTAGTAGTTTTGGATAACTATTATTCTATTGAACACAAACATTTCTCTTTGCTTTAGGTAACTAAAAGCAGCTAAAACAAGTGAAAAACGCATTTACTGTCATTTTTTTATTTGGAAACTAGATGCCGGACAGCGCTTGAAAACATTCTTCGAAGTCGTGAAGTTAACGAAAAGTTAAAACAGGTTTCGCAAGGAAAACCTTTCAACACTGCATGTGGAACATGGAGTAAAGAACAAATTCTTGAGAAGGTCAAGTTGTCGAATGGGTTGACGCTATACGAATGCCTGAAGCTTATAAAGAAAGTACATCTCGGTTTGTCTGACACAGGAGGAAGTTCCTTTCGTTCGCTGTACAAGGAACTTGAAAGTCGTCACCCAATATTATCAATAAAATTTCTCCTGTCTTCATAAAAGACTAATTGCATGTTCTGGAATATTAGGCAGAGAGACTCTTAGAAAGTGTAGTAAGTGGATTTCCTTGAAGGAAACTTACAAGGCTTTTGGGTCTCAGGTTCAACTTTACTTAAGTTGAATTTTACGTCTTCTGTTCGTGAGCCCGACTGCAGCTGACTGTAAATGAACGTGAAAAACTATGAAACAGCTTTACTGCTTCGTAGTCTGTTCACTAGCGCGTTTTTGATAAAGAAAGTCAATGGTCCTCAAAATTCTTCCAAAAGTTTTCTACCTTTGGGCATGAGTAGAGCAAGTGTTGAACTGTTTCCGGAGACACACTACAAAAGGAGCATAAGTTATTTGAAATATAGCCAATATTTGCTAAGCGTAATTTCGTAAAGTTGATATCGTTTAAAATTTTAAACTGAAAACTTCTTATCGTAGAAAAAGTTAAACAATCTAGAGGTTTTGAAGAACTTAAATCTGATTTAAATCTCGATGATAAAAATGTTAAAACAGTATTTGCAATGACAAAAATTTTGCGTTTGCATGTTTTTGCACAATTATTGGCTCTCTGCTGTCTGAAGAATACACGCTTTGTCAATTGAGGTGATTTTCGCATTTCTTTTTTTAATTCTATTGGAAGTGAGACCTGACCAGATGAAAAAATAAGACTTCTTTACTCCCTTTCTCTCAATCTGATGATATGATCGTAGATTGTCTCGGTCAAAGCGTAGGTCTCTGCAGAATAGTCCTGCGTTAACATTGTTTCGGTAGTGGACGGTTTTGTTATTGATTCGAATCAGTTTTAGTATTATTCCATATTATCTTCGTTTGCGTTTCATGTTTAGAGTAATACGTAGATCTTAAATTGGCCCACTATTTCAATAATTCCCCATAAAATTGGCAATTTTGTTAAAATATCATAATCACCACTATCATAGTTGCAATTAAAAAAAAAGGTTCCGCAATATTTCTTAAGAAAGTGCTTGAAATATTCTTTCCAAAAAGGATAATTATTATCCTCATAAAGTCGTGGTATCCATGCTAATCGAAAGCTAGCCCACAATGTTCGTATGTATTAATTGTGGCAGTTCTGGCAAATTTATCAGGTCCGTTTCATAAGAATTAAAAATAATCGAGTTTAATTTTGTGTTAAAACCTTTTGACATGCAAAGCACGGACGCAACATATATACATTTAGGTGAAGTGAGGCTCTTGATAATGGTTACTTTCCCCTCCCCGAAGAGGCCTCTACATTTCCATATTTGTATTTTTTTTTGATGATTTGTAATTTATAAAAAAATTGTTTTGATTAGCTTCTACAGTATTATATGTGAAGTAAATTCCCAAGGCTTTGACCTTCTTTTGCCATTTAATTCCTAAGGGTGTGCTAACATCATTACGACATAAACCGATCCACATCGCCTTCGTTTCAGAATAATTCACTTTAAGTCCTGAACAATTTTCGAAAGCACATATAATTTTTAATAACGAGTTTGCTGATTGTGTGTCCAGTGTCGCTGTGAGATCGTCCGCATATTGGATAAGTTTAAATTCGATATTTTCTATGCTTATTCCTTTAACTTTATTGACGCATCGTATCGCAATTGCTAATAACTCAAGACCGATGATAAAGAATAGGGTGATAGCGGATCTTCCTGTCTAACTCCTCTTTCTCGCTGAAAGTATGGAGAACAGATGCCATTGTAAAACGTTTCAATCCACCTAATGAGAGATATTCCAAGTCCAAATGTCTCCAGAGCTTTCATCAAGAAATTCCACTCAATGCTATCGAACGCTTCTGAAAATCAATAAATAAAAGAAGACCTGGCATGTGTGAGAGGACCTAGTATAATGCAAGCACTGTATTTTATAAAGTGCCTCCTTTGTTGCGTGAAAGCACTGATTTTACCTATTTTAAGAACAAAGTTAGGAAATTTTTTAAGGAACACAGCCAAAGCCCGACTCAAAATATGGTAATGTAGTTAGGTTTTATATTTTTTCACTTACAATATATTTAATATAGTTAGTTTTCTTTTATATCATTAGCAATATAGTTAGTTTTTATAATTTATTTATAACTTTAGTAAAGTAGTTAGCTATTATCATTATTATTACTACTATATGTTATTAGTAACTTGGTACTTTTAACTATCGGGTGAAGAGCCACTTCTCTTTGTGGAAATGCCGATTAAAGCCATTATTATTTTCGAATTAGCCAACATTTATTGGCCTCTTCCCTTCCTGCTCCAAAAGGGATAGCAATAGCTGCCAACATTCGCCAGCTATTATCAGAAGACACCTTATGTCATAGTCCTGAAAATATTTTTCTCGTCATTTTCTAATGATCATTTCGCTTTTATTATTATTACTATTACTATTATAAATATTATTATCCGCAGTATACACATCTGATTGCTGGTTTAAAATACTAACACATAGGGCGCCAAAGCGTAGCCTATTATTATTATTATTATTATTATTATTATTATTATTATTATTAACTGTGTTTCTATACCACAGTCCATGAATGGTGAAGTGGAGGTGGGCAGTAAAAAACTGCCTTAGCATTCCAAAACAGCATAGGACTCTTGCAGATCCAAGTAATACAGTCTTCTGCATGATGTCTGTCCTTAGACCGATCCCATGGATCCCATCCAAAAATTTCTCCTACCTCTCAGTATAACTTTCCAATGCACCAATAACAATGTCATCTCACTATTACTATTATTATTATTACTATTATTACTTTTATTATTATTATTATTATTATTATTATTATTATTATTATTATTATTATAATTTATTATTATTGTCGATTTATATGTACTAGAATAAACAGAAAAAAAAACCATGTTGCTACAGCTGGGATTTGAATCCACATCCCCCAGATTACCAGTCCAGTGTGATGACTATTACACTCCTACAAATCACCATGCTAGCTACACAGCTATCTTGAAGTGTGCTGCTCTTTAAATCAGCTTTCCAAGGCAATTTTTCCTTCAAAGGTCAGAGAATTCATATAGACAGGTCTATCTATATAATATATATAATTTTATTGTCAATACTTTTATTCATAATAGTGGTATTTACATATTTATGATTGTTTTTCTATTTTTCTCATAGGTAACCCCTTATTGGGTGTAGACATTAAAACAACAGCTGTTATGTGTTTTTCACTGAAATAGAGTAGACAAATATTCATGGTTGGTTAGGGTCAAATAATATATAATATGTAAATAGATAAATAAAAAATAAAGGTTTCATAAACCATTATATGGGAGATTGTAGCCAGCTGAATACTTGTTAAAGTAGAGTCTAAATAAATAAAACGAGTGTATGTCTACTTCATTCTTGTTGCTACAGCACTGTTTAGTATAGCATTTCCTTTACAGCACTGTAGCAACAAAAATGAATGAGACTTTACTTGCTTTATGTAAATAAATTATATTCAAATATATAATTCTACTCTCTGTTAAATTTGATATTAATGCTAATTTTTTAACTTCATCCACAGACTAACCAATTTCGTTATAAAAAAGAAGCCAAGTTTTGGTACTTTTTACTTGGGAGGCTCAATTATAAAGAATGCTAATACACATACATAATTATATTGTTTTAGTTAGAAATTGAAGGGATTGTTAAATAGATTCCTTGTCCTCACAGATAGGAAGCTATATTTGTTTGCATGAGAGTACTATATGCTTATGATTCTATGGCTCTGTATGCTTCCCAAATTTTAAAAGTTTAAACTATTTTTTAACTTGATGAAACATATGAAATTTCTTCTTTTTAATAACATTATAGATATTTGGGTAAAAAAGCCCAACTTCAACTGGGAGCAATTTTTTTTAGTGATTTAAGTTTTACTTTAATTAGAAATTTGGGAATTGTAACTTTGTAAGTATAATATGAACTGTAATGGAATATTAAAGGAATCTTCCTGTGGTTAACAGGTCCAATGACATTTTTGATTTATCTGTACTATATTTTAAAGACATTTGAGTGGCTTAGTTTTATTCGTCTGTTAACAAAGTGTTTTCTGGCCGTTTTCTAACTTATAATTTAATTTTAGAAGGTACACTCGTATTGATCACTCAGACAGTGTCAGCAGGTAATACATATAGTTTTAAAATTGTCTAATAATACAACAATCCCTCTAATTCATACTAGCTTAATATTCCTTCAAATAAGGGTACAGTGGATTTATGACCCCTCCTAAAAATAATATCAGTTTTGCGTATCAAAGTTTACAATCATACAAAATCATAGAAATTTTATACAGTAGATTTTTTCTTCAGCTTTAGTGATTTTAATGTAAGGCCTGTATTTATGTTTAAAATTAATAAACACAGTTTTGGAGTTTATGTATGTTCTTCAACATATTTTCTCACGGTGTTTGTACTGTGTTAAAAATGCTGCTGCTAAAATTAGTTCTTTTCAATCATAATTATTCTAAAAGACATTTTCTCGATTATGACACCGGTTACTATTGCAACGTGTGCTAGCTTCTAACGGGTAGCAAGTTATAAATTGTTTTTCTAAATCCAGGTTACTATTTATTTTTTTATTTAATGTGGGACTTTTCTTTAAAACTATTGTTTCGACTTTCTGTGACGACAGCATTTATAAAAATTCAGTTTTATTTGAGACGGAATTTACTAGAAGTGCTCCGCAAAACTTTATGTCGCCTGAAATTTAAAAACCACTTGTTGCTCGCGGCGGTTATCAATTTTGGGTGTCAACTTTTTTCCAGCTGCCTTTTGCGTTTCAAGATACTCGGATCTCATTAATCTTATCGACAATTGAGACAAGAAAATTAAACATTTAGGGTAAAAAGAATATAGAAGCCTTTCAGATGCAAAGTTTCGATTGTTATGAAAAACAGCTGGTCAAATATTAGTCAAACTGTGAACCGAAGGTACATTTATTATAAACCACGGAAGCGTCTATGTACAAAGACAAGAAATATTGGTTTTTGACCAGAAATTATTTTTTAGAACGAATTAGCTTCAAACGGACGACCTAAGCTCTAGCCGTCTACATTAGCAATATTAAATATGCTTGGTTCATTAACATGTCATTCTAATAATTTCTTGAAGTTTAACCAGCACAATCTAGCCTTAAGCGCAAAGCTGAAGGTTCGAAATCAATTTAAAGATAGTTTTTAACGTGTTTTAATTTGTACAACAACAAAATTTCGAGTTTCTTATAAAGTTAAAAAAAAACCGCGAAGACCAATATCCGTAATATCGCGCCGGAAATTGAACTCACTTTGAACTCTAATAAATTATAAAAATACAAAACTTCTTGGAAACGAAATATATTCAGTCGCTCGGAAACCATTCTAAACTATGCAATTAATTCACCAAAATTATTCAATTATCATTCAACGCCAATACAAAAAAAGCTAAATGACCGAGTTGACGGCAACATATTATTCTGGTTCCAATTTTGTCTAAAAATTATTTATGTTGGTGAATTTGCCAATGGCTCCAATCTATTTTTAAAATCAGACAATTTTTGATATGTTGCATTGTCTAGTTGAAAATCCCTTTTTTAAAATTGAAATTTTCAATTTCTTTTATCTTTTATTGGCTTGGTAACACCGGCTGTTTTGAATCAAGCATAAAACTAGTTTTAAAAATCATTTTTAAAAGTTTATTCTGTAGCTGCAAAATATTATTTTGATTTCAACTTCTAAGCTTAAATCTAGGAGTTTAGTTATATCTTACCGATGTACAATTCCCTGTTCGTGCAGATGGTGTAAAGCCGAAACCATCTGCCTAACAATTGGTCTTGCCTGTGATTCGCTGAACCGACAATCTCGTTGGGAGCGAAGATGACAAAGTAGTTCTCCGCCATCCACATACTCTGTCACCAAACAATAAAGTGACCGTTGCTTGAGGGTTTCATACAGTCTCACAATATTTGGATGGCGAACTTTTTAAGGATTGAAGCCTCTCGTAGGATATTTTTCTTAACATATTCATCTTTAATCTTACGAATATCAATAATTTTGATGGCAACCTAAGCGAAAGATCAGAGACCAATGTCAGTTTGTACGTAAACACCATGACCTCATGTCATTAGCAATTCACTTTCCAACTTTCGGTATAGAGTGCTTTGTGTTGTTAATTGGTCTCACTTAACCTATAAAAACAATGTGTATACCACGAGTTTACAATTGCTAATTTCTGGCCAAAACAAACCTTGGTTTGAGTGATGCGGTTGGTCGCCAGCTCGACGTACGCAAAGTTTCCTTTTCCTAATCTGACACCACTTAGCTCGTAAGTTCCAATTCGCTTCAATAAAGAGTTGGAGTCACTCATAATTACTATACAAATTGCTTCTTCCTGGACATTTTAAGCTTCTGAAAAGGCATCTTATAAAGAGTTTTGTTTGTCCACTTGTAAAATGCATGTGGCCCAATTACCAATGGCCAATCAGGATACACGATTTTGATCGCACGCGACCTTGTATTGTTCGCTTTTGTCTTGCGTAGTCAAAATAGCGCGTCCTGATTGGCTGGTAAACAAAAGGGCACGCTCTCGCGCGTGCCTTAGTACTTGGATTTGTTGACTGACGCGATGACCAGCATTTTTCATATGCAAAACTAAAAGAAATGATTAACTAGCATTCTTAACTCGCGTTTTCTCCGCATCCCACGGGGCCCCTAGATCTTAATGTCCTCAGACAAATGTAATTAGCAGTTGAATGAGTTGTTTTATGAAGGGTAATCAATGCACGCGGTATTCCGAGCGATATCTGTGTTTACAAATACAAATACAAATACACACATTTCTCCGCGTGTGTATATGATTAAACATTGGCGTGCGTCAGCTAGCTTTCAAACGGCTTGTTTATCAATTTTTAGTTGCTGCGAAAACGCCTTTAGTCCATTTGAATTGCTTTAGATTTTTCAGTCCACCCCTATGGCTTAAAAAAGTAATACCATTTTCGTCCGTGAGGTTTTAGGTAGACAACAGGATTATCTTATCCGTGCCTCGGTGCGGTCAATATAAAGATATGCTTGAAAACAAAAGCCAAAGGCCGTTAAACTAACCCTTGTGAAAATGTATTTCACACAAAACACAACGATCGTTATGGTAAAAATCTAATGGCCGAACAACCTGTAAAACATGACAAACTTTGCGTGCAAGGCGCGTAAGATGAAACTTCTAACTCGCTTTTACAGTAAGGAAAAATTTCGCTTTGAATTATGCCAAATTCTGTTGCCCCAGCTGCACGAAGAGACCCCACCCTAGTTACGACGTAAAGCTCAGTGATTGCATAATGTCATTTTGCGAGAATGTGTACAGAAAAAACCTCACTAACCATTCTCCACGTGCGTCCGGTTCAGATACGTGTATCTCGGGACAGGTATATAACGGGCAGGTTATACCAGCACGAACCAGACATTCATTTCATAAAAAATTCAACCGAAGCTACGCGCCGTTGAACACAGCTAGATAAACAGCAATTTGAAACATCGATAACTTGACCAATTTCTAACAACTATCTGCATTGGGTAATCATTTGCTAAATTTCAACTAAGAAAGCATGCGATATGATTTTTGAGGGGCCGCTGTCATAATACTAATAGCCATAAAGTTCTTGGGAAGTTGCGCTTAAACCTTGATCAAAATTCCGCAGAGTAATAACAACACGAAATTATTTTTGATTGGTAGTATTTGCATGTATTTCCTCCGTCAATCGAATTTTTTCTTTAACACGAGTTGTAATGAAAAATTTGTGATAAAAATACATCAGAACGGAGCACTTTGAATTATTTAAAGTTTCTTTTTACAATTTGTGTTATAAATACCTCTTAATAGAGAACTCGTTATTTTTGATACAAAATGAGAAAAGCTCTCCTGAAGAAAAAAATATACACAAGCTTGAGGTGAAGTCCTAAAAAAATTGTGCGATCATCAAGTCGATCGCCGATGAGTCTATAAAAAAATGTTTTCGAGCGGAAAAGACCGCTACTAATATTCAATGTACGTCTGCAAATAAGTGTTGATTTTGAAAGTTTGTGTCACGTACAAAGCAGTTTTACAACTGCCCTATGCTGCTTTCAAGCCACTGCGATCCTTGAATCAATTCCGAAACTTCGGGGGGAGTGTAAAGATCGGGGAAGTCGAACTGCGTGTTTGCGTTATTAAGATCAAATAAAGGTGACATGGATAAATTGTTCAGATTTAAGTTCCCGAGCTCCAAGTTGGGCCAAGAAGAGGGAATCTGCTGTAGGTTTCCGTTAGGTACCGTGTTGTTGTTAGTAGGAGCTTGCTGGTGTTGGGCAGGCTGTTCTTCCGTCTTAAAAGCTTGATCAAAATCCTCGTACAGTGAAAGTTGGTCAATGGAATCCTCCGGGGTCGTGCCGATTGCGTCAGGAACATTCGGAGGCGGTGTTATTGGCGAAACAAGCTCTCTACGTTGTTTCTTTATTACTGGCTCGCCAGATGAATGCGATTGAGAATATTTCTTGCTTGATGCAAGGGCTGAAAAAGCGCCGTGGCTCCCAGGCAAAGCGTCCCGTTTAGTCCCAAGGGACATGGTTAAGCTCTTTCGTGAACATTGACTATCCGCCGCAGCTGAAGTTTTTCCATCTTGATTAGTTGTAGGCGCGCCGTTTTTCTGTTTCGGTGCAGCCTTCTTCTTGCGCGGCCTGTACTTATAATCAGGGTAAGCTTGCATGTGACGAATTCTGAGTCTTTCAGACTCTTCTACGAACGGCCGTTTTTCTGGCTCGGAAAGTAACTTCCACCTTTTACCTAGTCTTTTGCTGATTTCAGCATTGTGCATGTCGGGGTGTTCTTCAGCCATTTTTCTCCGCTCGATTTGGCTCCACACCATGAAAGCGTTCATTGGCCGTTTGACATGCTGGTTATCCTTCTTAGCTGCGCTATTGGGATCCTCATCAACGACGCTTATTTGGGGTGGACTCGGTGCGGCGGCAAATTCATTGCTCCTCTGAAACACTGGCATCATTTCCATCCGACCAAACTGCTACCCTAATCCCAAATCACGCAAATACAAATTTAGCTGACAATTTAGAAACTGCAATACCAACAGCCGATTTCTGTTTGAAATCGCGGCGATCGAGGCGAAAGTCCAAGAAAATGCCTCTCTGAATTATCTTACTGGGGTATGAAACGTATGAATGTTTTGGAGGACTGTCGCAACCTTGCAGTTACGGGGCAATTTCTATGTTTAATAATTTCTTCACTGAGTTTGCGTTGGTTCTCAGTGACGCTTTGACACGTCACCGCACTAAAACACAGGAGAGCCAATCATGTGCAGTGAGACCAGTGAATTGCCCCTCCCTCCCTTTTCGTGATTGGTTGAAGTTGACTTAATCCAGTTACTGCCGCTGTGTCTTTTAAATGAGTGTTTCGGCGCGTGTCAAAAACTGAACACGAACCTGTTATCACACACTCATAAGTTCCGAAAATTTCAAGCCTTGGGTAAAAAGGAGCGTTTAAACACTCGCGACAAAATGTTTGTACGTACTGCCAACTGTGTAACAAAACGACTTTTTTCGGACCCGAACTTCGACAGACCGTTTAGGCTTAAACTATTTAAGAATGCACGCCACGTGCAGATAACAATGGTGGGTCGAATTTATAATAGAACAAGCCCAGAACTGTCCCTAATTTGTCAGCGATGTGTCACAACACGAAAATTTGCATTTTCAGAAAGACAAGTGTGATGCTTACTTAGAATAAGAATACTATTTTTTTTCTGGTTTGCAATGACATAAAACTTCCAATCCCTCGGGCAACAAAGTGTATTATGGCTAATGTTACGAAACAGATTCAAAGTTGCGTCAAAAACCCACAAGTTTGAATTCGATTCTAAACTTGTCTTTAGGCGATGAAAAAGTGGATGTATGTTTTGAACGTACATAAGGGCGTTTCTGCTTCAAAGAGAGTTTCTGTTTGTTGTTTAAAAGACGGAAAAACCTAACTGAGTCATCCTATGTAAAGGAAAAAACGATTGATGCAAGAGAATACATCGAAACCTTGTATCCGAAATTTTGACACGTCCAAAAATCTCGAGCTTCGATATTCGAAACAAATTGTTTTCCTTAGGGACGAATAAATTAGAAATCAATTTTCTTCCTTCCGACTAGGTGCCAACTTTATCCAGTATTAATAATAAAAACGTGGAAATTGGCCACAGAAATAGGATCGTTGTACTTAAATCCGGTTTCGCTTTCATGTCAGAAAACTTGGAAATATATTTTCTTGCGACGTTCCGCAAAAAAACCTTTTTAGCAGCAAGAAATTTTGAAAATTTTGAATATGAATATTTTTTGCTCACAGAGACAACCTGTTGATTTAAAACCAACCTGCTTTACTCCAAAAGGCCATTTTTAAGATCACTGTGGAAACAGAATCTTTCTCCCAATCACAAGGCGAGTTTTTCTCTGTGTATACCTTTGTGAAGGGCAGGTGTTATTTTTCGATCAAAGCAATATGGCGGCCGATCGTGGCGCAGCCAGCAATTTTGATTTATCATAAAACCAGGTGACCAGCCACCGAGTCACAGTAGACCCCACGTGTTCCACATCCACCAGGTGTGCGTCATTCATATCACAATCAGCTGCTCTTATCGAGTTTCGTTGACCGCCTCATTTTTTCGTAAGATTTTCGTTGCCGCGGTTTCTTTCTAGATAAGAGTCTATCATAACGATATTTTGTACTTTGGCGGCGAGAGAGTCGAAACAAAGAGTCTATTTTCGCTTCTCTACACACGCCGCGAGAAGGCGGAAGGAACAGTCTTATGAAATTACGCTTTGTTTTCACGTTGCTTAGCAAATTTGTACTTTTTTTTCTCATGCAAAACTTGCCATTATATGACGTGTGCGCGTATTTATTTCACCGCAATATTATGTACCAACGCTGTTGACGGAGCCTCATGATTGGCTGTTACCACCTGAAACATATGGCATGGATTAATTTCTTCTCCGGAAGATCTCACAGGAAAAAGTATAATCTTAAGCCGTCGAAGGAAGCTGGATGATATTTGTAGTGTTTATAACTAGAGCGAAAATTGTTCTGTAAGACAGTCCTGTCACTCATTTAATTAATAACAATTGTGTATTGGAGTGACTCTTCTATAAGGCTGTGACACTCGCAAAGTCGAATTTGATATTTACTGTACTCTCGAGTTATCGCGCGCAATCGGCACAACATTTCCGATAGCAGAATTCTGCGAAACTGCAAGGGAAAGTAAAATTTATTATTTCTTATCAACTACGTCGTTTAAATATCCGTCATTACTTGTTGTGATGAAAACGCCAGGATTTCGGTTCCCGTTGCACATCAAAAACTGAATGTAGAAAATTTGCAATTTTTTCTATCCGGTTGGGTTCAGTGTTGCTTTGCCAAAGAACTACACTACATTAGGGAAAAAAAGGCTGAATAAATTGCCGGCAATTAGTTCTTTACATCGCTCATTTTATTGCAGATCGGATAAGAACTTGTATTTTCATTTGATTTCAATTCTAGTATTCTATAACTTTTGAAAAATTAACAACCGCTGTTGAGGTCATTTTTAGCATTTTCAGTGATTTTTGACGCGAAAGCCCAATACTATTTTGATTGTCATTGTCAAACCAAACTGATGTTTGTCAAAATATAGATTGCGGAAATTTTATGCTGTTGTCCAGTTTTACTTTTTCTGTTAATGATGGAAATTGCGCAACGGATTTAATTTACTTTCTTAGTTCTCAAAAGTGATTTCCTTTAACGCCAACGCAGTCAGTGTATTTCCGAAGCAAGAACCTGATAAAAAATTTTCAAATAAGAATTTCCTCTTCGGTTGTACGTGTTTAATGTTGCTAATCCTACTCGGCGGATTTTCCCGTCTTTCGAACAGGTAACTTGTCATCTAGTTTGAACCTTTAAGGTGGTTAATTGTAGATACTGGACAGCAGAATCGAGAAGGACGGAAAATGCAAGAGGCTTTCAAATCAGATTCGATCGGAAAAAGTTTTCGTTCCTTTTAATTCTAATCCTCACATATTTGCCGTTAAAAAGAAGGTATCTTTGAAATTGAAAGAGAAAAAAGTTGGCAGGAAAGGAAAGGGCGAAACTTATGTCTGCCAAAACATTCACAGTACCTGTTCTCAGGAAATTCTGCAGTGTTCAGGCCACATTATGTTAAACTTTAACGACAGCTAATAGAATTCGGTGAATATGGCCACCATGGCGGCTTTCGCTGTGTTTAGAAAATGTCAAATAAATATGACAGAGCAATTAATTTTCCTGCACCCAAGGGACCGCAGAAAAACTACCAGAATTAAATTGAACATAGAGTAATAATGGATTTCACCATCCATTTTCCTTTTATAGTATTGCTTTTTGAAGATATAATGCGAGCGCGTTTTGTCTTGTTGATTTTAAAAAATGGCTCAGCTGCAGGTCGCTCGAAAATGCGTCGTCGGTCAATTTAAATACAACAGCAATCTTTCTCTCTAATTTTTTTCATTTCCATCTGTCATTAACATCTTTTTTGGGGAGTGAGTAACGGGCTTGTAAGTTTTAATAACCATGTAAATACTGTAGTTAAGGCCGGCATCACTTGGCAGAGTCTACGTGATGATTAGGGCCATGTTTTCAAAACACTGAAATGAGGTTCCCCCATGGAATAAAACATCATGTGATTTCCCTTGATTTTCAAGACAAAATCGTTTGGTAAACAACACGAGAATTTACTTTTCCTGTGAAAATGTTTACAAAAGTATGCCAATGTTGTTTACATATTTTTTAGAATTGGCTTTTTAGCAGCTTTCGTAATTTTAGGATATTTTTTAAAGAGCAGCTGTAAATTTTAACTTTATAGCGTCTGAAAATAAACAGCGAGGATATTTTTGAAGATATGAGCTCAGTGCTAAAAACGAATTTTCGACGGTTCCAGCTGAAATACAAATAATGAAATATAGTAAACACTCGTCTTTTGCAAATTCTGCGCTTACTTGCAAAAATTTCAATATTAACTAATAGATACCCGGATTTTCTGCAACGTGAACTGAAATGCTAGGTAAATTGATCTACCACAGACAAAAATAAAAATAGGCGAAAATAAAAATAAAAAAAAATAAAGAGAAATGGTATATGTAGGAGTATCATTTTTTCCGGGTTAAAATCGTACTGATTTACACATTTCATCTACACCTTTTTTTAAACAGAAAGCAACATGCAAAGTTAACGAGAAGTGTGAAAATCGCTTGCTGGAGTTGTTTTAGAGACATTTCTGATTTATTACATCCAAATTGATACTTAATCTACGATTGAGAGTACTTGATGTTTTTTAAAATTCTTTTCCTTCGTCTGTGTCGCCCGGGTAGCTTTATCAACATACTCGATCCATATCATATGATCATAACTGATAAAAGCTGCTAATTTCGATTTGACAAATGACACTGAGTAATTACTTCAGCTGGTAAAAACATGATAACTTTTCTTCTCGGTCAAATTGAACAAAACATGCACCCGCTTCCCATTAAGTTAATGAGAACATCTGACCTAATTGAAATATATGATAGGCTATATGGCCACCCCACTGTAACTACAGATTGTGTTGATTTATGTGATTTAGAATTTTGTAATGTAAATTTGTTCAGTAGCTCAGTTCACTGATAGGTACATAGATTGGGTTTTATACTTAAAACTTACTTGCAGTTAAAGTATTGAATCGCGTAACTTGGCAATAAAAATTCGATAAAAACATTCATAAGAATGTCTAAAATTCTTATATAATCACCCTAAATATCAAAAATTCGTATTCATAAAAACATCGTTTAAAGTTTAATTCAAGCACACCATACTTTAAGAAATGATCGAATGTCGAATTACGTTCGTGTATGTGTATAGAATATAACTACTCAGTAGCTTTTTTATTCTTTACAGACGTTTTTTTTTAAAAACTTTAGTTTGAAATTTTTCCTCACAACATCAGTTTGATATACACGCCAGATACGAGGGTGGCAAAATCAATTCTTTATACAATATTGCCATCGGCCTGTTGCAGATGTACCATAACTCATGCATGTACCTTCTCGTGTTTCGCTAAACGCACTTCTTTCGTTTGCTTACAAATTCACGCGTGCTTCTGTAACCCATAGCACGCGAGCTCGCTTTTCTAACTACAAAATGCGTGCATGCGACTAAAATCAGTTTTGTATAATTTTATATGTTAAAATGTGATTGAAAATAAATCCGCTGTTAATGAACTTTTTGTAGTTCATCATGAAAACAAAGACATATTTTATGATTCCACTTGTGTTGCCGGACGTAATTTTCTTGACGTCCGTTGCATCAATGTTTGATGTTCATAAACAAATCAACTCCACTTTTTTGGTTGATCGGAATATTTTTTGATTTGAAGTTTGCAAGTATTTATCATGAATGTTTTTTTTTTTTTGCAATTGCTTTACAAGAACGCTGCTTCTATATCGAACGCTTTTTATGAGCATGCAAAATTAAATGCAAGTTTTATTTCTAAAAGAGCCAAGTCGCTCATCCTTTTAATTTTTTCACGCAATTGTGTTAAACCTGTTTTGCGACCAAAAGACACGAGGAATTTTAAAACTGAATTATCTTTAATGTACCACTCCCGAATCGGTTATTTTAATTTTGTGGCAATTCCAGCTTAGACAATATTCAGTTGTGTATCGAAAGCCAATCACAAATATTGGAGTCTCATATTTAGTATGATGTCCCCAGTCGGCCTCCCCAATTTTCAAAAAATTTTTATTAGGGTAGGCAAAATTTTACTGAGACCTGGAAATTTAAAAGACAATGCAATTCTTGACAATGCGTGACTATAAACAAGTTTTTCATAAAACAAACTTTTGGGCGTATATAGCTTATCTAGAATTTGCCCTCCAGCAACTGACACTTTGCCAAAACAACCTTCTTTCTTTGAATGGATTAAATCAAGTAAAAAGATGTGAATTTCTGATGACACCCGTGTTTTTCCTGTTCAGTTCCAGAAGTATGACTTGCGTCACGTTGTCGTAATAGCTAAAATAACAGAGTTGGTCACGCAAACAAGAAAAACAACAGATACCTCAACGTTTGCACGAACTGTGTTTTGAAACTCGTACAGCGTGACATTTACAGTTGCTTGTGTCACGAAAACAAACAAAATTATCAACCGCCATTTTACTATAAACTATAACTTATATGCGCCGCGAGGCAAATACGATATTTGAACATGTGATTTAAATGTAAACTTTTTAAAACAAGTTGCTAGATAAGTTTCTGGGGCATTTTCGAAAACGATTTCTTTTACAATGTTCAAAGTTTCATATCCGATTAGAACAGCATGCATTACACTTTTAAAAATACTGTATTTCCTCGAATAAACGCTGCCCTCGAATAAACGCACCTGACAGCCAAAATATTAATAAGCACCGCCCTCGAATAAACGCCGCACCCTGGAACAGATAACAAACTGAAACATCGAATTTATGACGTTCACTTTTTACAAGCGCAGAGCGGACTTATTTGAAACTGTAAGTTTAAAGTTTGAAAGGCACAGACAAAAATCCGCAACATCGAATTTATCTGATTTCTTAAGCGTTTACAAGCGCAATAAGTTCTAGTTTTAAACTGTAAAGCTTGATCGGTACAGCCAGACAAAGAACTGTATCATTTTTTCTACTTCTCTAATTCTTCAGCATTCTAAATAAACGCTGCCTTCAAATAAACCCACTACCCCATTCATGAAAAAGTTACTAAACAAATATGGTAACTGAAGTTTCTTTTCACAAAGCAGTTTCATTGTGTTGTAATGGGGTTGGAAATAAGCTCGTTTAGTGTGGATTTGTGTTTTATATTCAAGTCAATAAAGGTAATGTCGGTCAGTGTTTATGGCAGAGTGTACTAGCTGGATTGTTAAGTACATTGTATACATATCGAAGTAACGGTAATCATATAAGGAAGTGCTTGCCCATTTTACTAACCAGAGGCTAATGTTTGATTGCTTGACGGCTCAGATCTTGGTGTTAAGGTCGATTTTGGGGGAGGGAGGAAAACCGGAGTACCTGGAAGAAGCCTAGAAGTCAGATTTAGAGTTGACAATCTCAACCCCTTGTGCGGGTCCCAGGGTGCAATCCTGTGTTGTAAAGGTAGGATATGTGAGTACCGTATTTCCTCGATTAAATGCCGCCCTCGAATAAAGGCCGCACCCGAGAGCCAAAATATTAAGAAAAACGCCACCCTCGAATAAACGCCGCAGCTGGAAGAGACAACAAATTAAAACATCGAATTTATGACGTTCACTTTTTACAATCGCAGAACGGATTTGTTTAAAACTGTAAGTTTAAAGTTTGAAAGGCACAGACAATTTATCTGATTTTTTCGCGCTTACAAGCACAACAAGTTGTTGTTTTAAAACTCTAAAGCTTGATCGGTACAGCCAGACAAAGAACTGTATCATTTTTTCTTATTTTTAAAGTAAAGTTACATTTGCTCGTTTAAAAAAATAAACAGCATTTTAAATAAATGCCGCACCCAAATCATGACAAATTTAATAAACACCGAGGCATTTATTCAAGGAAATACGGTAATGACTGCTGCACCAACCTGACTCCCCTAATCATATGCTACGTTTATTTAAGTTAATATCAGTTTCTTTCGTTTCAATTCCTTTTTGAACCTAATTTCAATAACATCTCTATATTTGCAAAGGACAATTCAAAACCCAGAGTTAGTTCAGGACAGAGAGGTATTGCAGCATCCAGTGAAGAGCCTAGCATTCCATTGTCCAGTGGAGAGCATGGTTTTCCATTGCCGAATGATGAACCTGGTAATTCATTGGCCATCGGAGAGCCTGGTATTTCTTTATCCAGTGGACAGATTGACAATCCATTGCCCAGCGGAGAGCCTGATATTCCACTGTCCAGTGGAGAGCCTAACAAGGTGGAGCCAGCAAAGAGAGGCAACTGGAGACGGTAATAAATATTTATTCATTTTTAAAATTTTCAAACTTGATACCTTGGCTCCTAATGGTATTAATGAGCGTTTTTCATTCATCTGATAATTATTTGTGTTCACCAAATGCAATGGCCTTTCATCTATTTGTGTTTCTGTATCTATTAACTACCGATATAAACCCTTCATTCTCTCAGTATTTTCAGATGTTCTAACGAAGGGCTAACACTCGAAACGTCATCTTTTTCAAATTCCTACAGCGATGATAATTCGTCATCAGCACTACTTCAAGTTGATTTTCATTGAAATGCTTCCTCCTTTTTGAAAACAGAATTGTTAAGTTATAAAAGGTTCATTTTCAGAAAACAAGTTGGTTAATATGGTTCGAGAATTTTATATTAGTGCAAAGAAATGAATATGGTACGGCAAGGTATACTACAAAGCAATTTCATTCACAGAAATATTTTTAGTTGAAGTTATGAAGTGAAGCCTAACCCTTACAGCCCCAGGCAAATTATCATCCTCCGGCTTCTCCTTACATAACTCAAACAAAACAATAGAACTGGTAATGAGAAGCAAGAAATTGATCAAGTGAAATAAGCTATGGAGGTTGAAATGCCAAATTCTCCCAAACTGCTTATATAGGAAGTATGGAGCTCAGTTGGGAGAATTTAACAACAC
>JAOCPT020580648.1:0-10565 GCA_026546935.2 Palythoa grandiflora | reverse complement strand
CTTTCCATCGACTTTGCTATGACAAACCCAACAAGAAACCGCTCGTACGAAAACGTTTTTCTGCAGGTACGACACGTCTCATCTGCAGTGTTAAATCTATTATCTGTAGGTGTGACGTCACATCTGCAGTGATAAATATATTGTCTGTAGGTATGACGCAACGGAAAGGACGCCTGCAGGATTTAGCCGTGTGTTTGTAGCCAATCAGAATTTCGATAGTATCTTCAATGCATAATAATACGGATTATTCAATTTTTGAATCTTTTTTTGAAGGTCTAAATTGATTTATTGTTTTCAGTTATAAAATTCTGTTTAGACTTTCTAATGAGACAAAACTCCTTGACCAAGGCAAATATGATACCCAAGACAGGATTATAACCTGGATTATAACAGTATTCATTTGATTTTTGGCTCAAATCATTGAACATCTATTTTTTAGTACTCCGCGAAAACATTTTTGATTCCATTCAAACCGGTTTTTTTTTTGCTACAGTGATCCAAACTCGTACAATTTTCGGCCATTTTGGTTCATGACTGCTTTTCGCCGGGGGACTGGGCTGTGACGTCATTCCCAGACTTTTCTTCAATCGAGCAATGCATACTTTCTGTACACAAAAGACTGAAACAGACGAGTGCGTAATGCTATTATGGTCATAGTTTATTCTCAAAACATTATTTTTTCGCAATGATTCCGGAAAGATATATTGTGGCAAAATGTAGTAATTATAGAAGGCATGGAATTGAAATTAGTTTGCATCCTATTCTTTTTTATGGATATCTAAAGCCAGAGGTTTGGAAGGAGGAGACAGCGATTGAATCAGTATATTTATTTCAGCATAGTATTCATATATATATACAATGATAAACAACAAACTCTGACTGATATAAAAATGATAACAATGTTACCATGCACTAGTTTGAAAAGTTTTACACTATTTCAAATATTTAAAGTAGTGCGGCTGAAATGAATTTTCTAGCTTTTCGAACCCTTGACCTCGCCACGATAATTTATCCGTGGATTAGTGAGGAGCACTCCTTTATATCGCCGTGTAAATACACGCATGAAGTGAGACCCTTTTCTTCCCCAAAGCTACGTAAATTAAACGATGTGAAAGTGCGAAATTAGACCCTCCTTCGCAATCTAGAAGAGAAGAAAATCAGAGAAAGAGTCAGATAAATGTTTCTTTGTAAAAATAAAAAAAAAAATGAACCGGATTGAATTTTCAACAGTAAATAAATTGATACATAAAGCGCACGTGAAACAAGGTGTTGACGACTGAAATATATGTGCTACAGATGCAGTATTAGAAGTATTTACGAACAGAAACATGAATTGTAAATTTAAAATCTTTCTACGGTTAACTGCCAACATTGTCTCTTTAGAAATACGGTCTAAGCAAAAAATAGGTCAAAATTTACCTGTTCTCCTTTCCGGTCTGTCGATTTTTTCCCCTTATATTGCAAATGTTTTTAGTTAACTTTTTCTGCAGCTGGTCTTAGACTCCATTTGTGAAGCTATGCAGCATTGAAGCCAAAAATTATACAAAATTACACAGCAGAATGACTGTGTTTGAGGAAATCGATCATATATCTCAAAGTTTGTCTCTCATGAATCGAAGTGGCGCTCGATGCATTCCTTCAGCTCGTTGCAGCAATAGTTCTCGTTAATATTTCGCAGTAAAGTTGGTTGGCATTGCCCACTTTTACATCTAGTTTTATTACTTAAAACAATTAAGTTCAGTTAAATGTTTTTTGTCCACATTCAAAGCATAAAAACGATATAAAATTCTGCTGGCGCTTAGCTAATATTTTCGCTGATTTCAAATATATCATAACTAAATGGATATTGTGAGATCGCGCACCTCGATGATAGAAATCAAATGCTTCCAAGACCACGACTTACCTTCGCTCATTTTGCGGACCATTAATAAGCCTTTTGTAATTCTTCTTGTTTATTGACTGCTTTTCGATTTTGCTCGTAATCCGAACACCTCGCTTGTCTTCCAGTGGCAGTGGTGCAATGGTTCATCATCATACGCTTAGCACTCAAATCTTTCTATATTTCTTGTTGTGCATGTTGCAATTTCTTCAACTTTGATGATTGATTAATTGCTTTTTACTTCCCTGGAGGAATAACTCAAGCAACTGTCAAAAATAATTCAAATTTCCAAGTTGAGTCGAAATCTCTCCCTTATTCATATCTATCTTTCTGTTATTTAATCCAAAGTTGTCCGGGAATGACGTCACAACCCAGTCCCCAGAAAACGCGGTTGTGAACAAAACATTTTGCTTGTTTGAACCGCTGCAGAGAAAACACGATTTGACCAAATTCAAAAATGTTTTCGCAGAACTACTTAAATTTATGTGTTAAATTATTTGAACCAAAAACATTTTAGTGCTAGTAGCACTTTAAAGCTCTTTAGCCACAAGTAAATATATAAACATGGAGTCGTTTGTGGCAACTGAACTCCATAATTTTAAGCATGCAGTGTTTAAACGTTCAAAGTATTCAACTGCCGTATATAAAGTCATGTTGATAAACGAATTATTACCGCCGTAGGAAATCGTGTTTTTCTTATTAATCTTCTTCGCTTCTTTATCTTGATCTTGATCATATTCTTGTTCTTTTTGTTCTTGTTCTTGTTGTACTTGTTCTTCATGTTCTTGTTCTTATTGCTGTTCTTGTTGTTCTTCTCGTTCATGTTATTCTTTTTGTTCTTGTTCTTATTCTTTTTGTTCTTGTACTTCTTGTTCTTTTTATCTTGTTCTTTTCTTATTCCCTTTTGTTCTTGTCCTTCTTATTCTTTTTGTTCTCGTTGTTCTCGTTTTTGTTATTATTGTTGTTGTTGTTGTTCTTCTTATTTTTTTTGTTGCTCTTTTTTTGTTTTTCTTGTTCTTGTCCTTATCGATCTTCTTCTTCTCAGAAGTGCTGTGGCGCTGGTTATATTGGTAAAACTAACCGCACCTTGTTTGAAAGAGACAATGATAATGATAACGGCTGGGACGAGAAGGACAATGTAGTCAACTACCATTTTATATTAACATCTGTCCCGATTTTGAACACTTGAACAATTTACATTCTTTCAGCCCGACTTTGTTTTCTGACAATCCGCGTTCATCTTGTAAATCCACACATATTGATACTTGATATTTTTCATCTTGAGACAGTATGTTTAAGTATCACTGTATTTGATAAGTCTAGAAATTGGAACATTGTACTTTTTCTAGAAGCCTTATCTTTCAGAACCGGCAACCTCTACTTAACTCTCGATTGAAAGCCTCTAGTGAACTCAAGTTGTTTTAGTATATAGTGTGTTAGGTATCTTATACCTCCATATATTGATAGCACATATGCATATAGTAATTACTCTGACGATGACTTTGAATAGAGTCAAAATATAAGTGTTGTTACGAACATCTGTTTTTGTGTCGTTCGAATCTCGTCTACCATGCACGAACATGAACTTACTCGGTTTAACTTTATATTTGATATTGTTGTTGTTGTTCTTCATCATCTTCTTCTTTCATTGTTATCAGTACCATGAACATATTTTATTTATTTTTTTGTTACTACTATTATTATCTTTATTTTAAAATCAGTACTATTGTTTTGTACATCTTTTTTAAAAGCGAAGTCATTTCATTTTGCAGGTTTTGTTTTCTTTCATGACTGACACTTGGTTTTATAATTGTTTTGGCACAGACTTGTTCTGTTTTCTTCGAAATTCGTGTCTTTCGGGCTACTTAGGATGTTTACAGCATCTTGTAACTATTGGATTAATTTTAGGCGGCGTCTCCTTAAGTAGGGATTTTACGTATTTCTTTCATTTCATCCCCACTAAATAAATCTTCTTTGTATTGTTTGAATTTTCCAGATTCGGTTTTACACTTTAGCGGATTTAATAATAACAATAATAATAAGATGAATAAATAATGATACTACTACTAATAATAATAATTATAATAATAATAATAACTGACTTCCAGAAAAATATCATTATCAAACAATGATTATCATTTATCAAGATTGCTTATGTACTTTCAGAAAAAGAAAAAAAATACTAGTGCAATAGAAACCTCAAAAGGGACAATTTTTAACTGGTGGCCTTTAGTTTCCTTTGGCTTTGTAGTAAATTTCCCATTTTAACCATTAGCCCCAAACACAACAAATAACGTGTTGGTAAATTCTCCCAACTGTTCTCCATACCTTTTATATAAGCATTTTGTGAGAATTTGGCTTTTAAACTTCCACTGTTTATTCCACTCAGATCAATTCCTTATAATTTCTAGTTATTTATTTGAGTAATGTAAGAAGAAGTAATATGTTGATAAATGGCTGGCTGTAAAGGTTGAGCAGTTGTATTTTTATACGAGGTTTGATCGCAACCATTCCTGCTGCAGGCCAACTCAACACGTTGGTTGAATAATTTCTCTGCTAGAGGTTAATAAAATCCTCCGAAGGCAGTCATACCATATTTAGATAGTAAGGCCCAGTTCAAACGTCGAACTTTACATGTGCCGAACCTAATACCTGTTTAGGTCGACCCAAATAGTTAAGTTCGGCAGTTGATTCAGACGTCGAACCTAATGCAGTCGAACCAAAATGCCGAACGGAAAAATTGGGATTGTGGGAAAAAAATTATTAACTTAATATATTCATAATGTAAGTATTAAGTTCGGCACATGTGAAGATCGACGTATGAATCGAAGTCGACCTTTTGCCGTTCTATTCGACAAGCTCAGTCGAATAGAACGGCAGAGTCGACCCTAATACAAACTGTCGATCCTAATTGATTCAAACGTCGAACTTTACATGTGCCGAACCTAATTATTAGGTTCGGCAAATGTAAAGTTCGACGTTTGAACCGGGCCTAAGATGGCTATATACTCTGTTAATACAACTTTTCCTTTTAAAAAAGCAGATACTTGTTTGAGGCAAATCAAATAGATTTTGTTAAACAACCGCCGTGACCATAAAATCACAAGATTTTAGTAGCCGGATATAGGGTAAAGATGCCGAAAAAATTTAACTAATTCTTTACATTTGCATGGTTTCCCATAGACAAATTAAAAAATACTTTACACGGTTGGCAAAAAACGTTTATGTAATTTTGTCCCCTACAGTGTAGTCGCACTGTTCGTTCTCAGTGTGCCGCCTCGCTTAGGGATAATTTAGATTAAGCTTCTTTTGATGATATGGCGTTGAAACTGTTAAAAAGGTCACAAATTTGCAAGTTTTGATTACTTCCATATCAAAACATGCATTACTGATCCAAAAACAAAACAATTTCTTCGTGGTACTCACCTTCATTTGAAAACAGCAATTGAAAGAGTGAATAAAAATACACGATTAGTAAAACACTGTAAAAGAATTTTATGTTAAGGAGAATTTTTGTAATCAAAAACAAGTTAAAGACAACGATTTGAAATAAAGATTACCTCAAAAAGTGCGAGAGTCTTACGGACTATATGAAAGAATTCGCATCTGGAACTCGATCAGGATGTGCTTAAAGTTCCATTAAACCTAGGAATTATCACACTGTCGACAAGTTAGTAGATTCAAAACAAAATGATTTATTCTCCATGTGGTGTGTCAACAGTTTTAAGTTCAATGATTAATGTCCTCTGCCTCTGAATTTGAAGGTATTCATGATAGGTATAACAATAACTTTATAAACGCTTTGTCGTGACAAAAAAACTCACCACATTTCGAAGGGTGCCTTTCCGCTCGTTTTTTGGAGCAGTTCCCAGTGATTTTTTCCACCTGTTTAATGAAGCTTTTGCGTGCCAAGGTTAGCTCGCCGATAAGTACTTGTTCTCCTCTCTTGTTGATCTTGAAATGAAGCAAAACCGTGGTTCCGATGAGGCCGGACTTCCGAGGTACCTTCTGAGAATATCTGAAACAAAATCTTTTCGGGATGCTTAGCTCTGTTTGTTTAAAAACTCGTAACACCGAGATGCAAACATCTTTAGCTATAGTGCTCTGACTGTTTTTCCATTTTATAGAAGTTATCCTAGCTTTGAGCGTCACTGGAGACTGTAGTAAACGTTCAGTGGAGACTCGGTTTGGAAAAACTTTTGTAGAATCCAAAATGGCACAAGCTTTAAAAAGTGTTAGCCAAAGTAGAGCTAGCGAAGTTTGCATCGTTAACATTGTATACGTACTTGGTTTCAGTGTGCAACGCGGTGCAGTAATCGCTTTGCTATTGAAACTGCTGTGTGCGATTTATATTGATCGGAATGACAATTGTATTACGTAGTAAGACACGCGAGAATGGTGGAAATGAAATTAACCAGACTAGAAACCTCAGGAAGATGTGGGATTATCGTTAAGAAGTAATTAAGTATTTTCAAATTTCATCCCCAAATCAATTTTCCGATAACGGCGGCACGTTGTACGATGAAACTAAAAACGACTAAAAAGAAAAAAAAAAGATTTTGATGATAATATAACGACAGGAGCGACTTTTTAGTCATTTTTCTCCTGGAAAATGCATTTGCAACACAACTCTCTGTTTCGACTTTTTTATTCTATATTTTACGTTCCGGGTTTTTCTTTGCCATCTTGATATATGCTACCCATTACTGAAATTCGTATTTGGTTTTGAACTATTAAAATTTGCAATTCGGAAGGCGCACTGATGTGTGACCTATATAGCGGTTGCTACAAACCTTCTATGTACTGTATTGATTGATTATGTAAATAAGTGGGTAGTGCGGTCTTTTTTTTGTCAATAATTGGTATATTCTGTTAGCAAATTATAACCTGCATTTCCAACCTTTGTCTGCAAAAAGGCTTCGTTTGGATACAAAAATGTCAACGGAAAAATTGTGCATTCGTGGCTCTGCATGTTGACAACTATTCTCAGCTGCTGAAGAAATACTTTCCTCTCTCCTCCTGCTCCTTTTCCTTAGCTCCCCCCCCCTCCCCCCCAGGGTTAAATATTTCCTTTCGTATAAATAAGTTTAAAACTTCTCAATAATAACACTTATCCAGCTAAATTCAGTTTCAGATAAACCACCTTTTGAACATTTAGTTGAAGTCCTATAAAATTACCATTCATTTTGTTTGTTTCTTAGAAAGTGTCTGTTGTAATGTTTGCAAATTTGATAATACTTTGACCCTTGAAAACTCAGCAGGAAAAGTTAATTATGGTATAGTTAGGTATAAATCACAACGCGAAGTCAGCGTGCTGAACGATGATTTCACTTAACGATATCATAATAGACCCTAGGCTTAGAATGTCAGTCTGTGTAAATATCAGAAGTCTGTGTGGTACTATGAATGCAATTGAACATCTATCAATTGGCTTGGAAACTCGACGACATCCTTTGTTTTAGATTTTAGTTCTCTCTTTTCCTTATTGTTCCGCGGTCCTGACCCGAAACAGATTACAAAGACTTTGAGATGTAAATGCAATGAATATATGGTCTGAAGACTAACTCAGTAACTGGGCATTAAATTAAGTAAATTCAGTAAATTGAGCGAATTGCAACCGTGACCGTGCGACCAACTTGGAAAAAAACAGTATAACTTTACAATATTCGTCCAAGTATCTGTTCATTCTCTCATAATAACGATATCCACAACCAAAAGCTGAATCTCTTTTTGTTTTTTTTTTCAGAGTCACTTGTATTCGCTGCATGAGTTGCTGTTTGACAAATTTTACTGACGCCATTCGGCGGCTTCGGGGTAAAGGATATGACACTTGGCTGTCTTATCATTGCATCAGGAAGGATAAAAAGATTAAAAAAGAAAATAAAAAGATTACAAGTTGGAAGGTAAAATTACATTACATTAATTTGATTATGGTAAGCAACAAGAAAATGCTGCATGAATATTGTCAATATGTTGTTGGTTCGTATTTAGTAATTTGCTCTTTTTGTCTCATTCGCATTATAATTTTCTCTCTCTTTAACTTTTGTGCTTTGCATTTATGATTGTGTGTTATCTCTTTCAAATTTTCGCGTTTTGGTGCAATAAATGAGTCATCCGGCGATAGTACAAGGGCAATGCATGCTACACAAAACATTGCAAACAGTGCAAAAGCAGAATCCAAGTTTTCCTTGTCTTATTTAAAAAAGAATTGCCATATTCGGTCTAACGGAAGCGGCTTAACGTTTAACCACGTAAATACGCAATATGATCATTTGTTCTGTGAGGAATTTGAACTAAGGGAAGTGAATAAAAATATCGAAGATAACACCGAACATCTTCCAGAACAATACAACAAAGTGGAATTCATATTGGAGGGGAGAGGGGATGGTGAAGCCAATTCATTAGCTTTTACTGCTTAAATTTAGTTTAGACGTCGAACTCAGTTCACCTAGGCCTGTGCCGAATCTAATGTAAAGGAACAAATTCTAATCTTCTACCTCATTTGCTTGTGAAGTTCGACGTCTGCTTTGGGCATAAACTCCAGAAATCGCAATGATGAAGAGCAGACCGCTTTTCTAATCAGTTTTTGCCGAGCTCTTTTTATAATCTTTCTTCTACAATGCGATAGCATTTCAAATGAAGCTAGCCGTTATAGTTGCTTATTGAACTCATTTTCGAGAGAACTTTTTCATCATTTCGGTTTTCGCATATCACCCAGTAGATATTTTTATAAATAGTACTTTTATCGAAATGAAGACAAAGATTTATTGGCGTTCAAGATGGTAATCTTAGAACAAATTGATAGTATTTTATCCGATGATGTATGTATGCGAGATAATTGATGATCGATCGAGTGCATGGAGGTTATTTTTTGTCGCTATATATTTCTTATGAGACTTAAAACAGGATCGTTACCTCCGATATCGATCCTTGCATAACCGTAGACCTGTATTTAGGAGATAACGACGGAGCCAATGTGAAAAAAATTCGCTTAATTAAAGAGAAATTTTCCGATGTTTTAGAGTTCCTGGTATAGAAATTCATTTCGATCATTTCGGTGTTTTAAATCCCTTGAGCCAGCTCTTCTTGCATGTAATAAAAATACTATGGAAGGATTTGAGAAACAGCAACATTTAAAGCGAGGTTCAATCAAAAGACTCAATTATTGTATGTCAGGTGCATACCTTGTTCTTGGGACTCCTCTCTGTAATCTTCTATATATATATGCCTAGAGCTCCGAGTTCCGTTGTTTTAACGATCTTAAAAGATCTTACAAGACATTAACGTTTTAGTTTTTTTAATTGTTTCTAACAAGATGAAGAAGTTAAGGAATTTAAAAAAAAATTGTTATCATTTGTTTACTGGAAATTTACAGTTTTGTTTTTTATTTTCAAGAAAATGCTTAAATGTCGGACTTGAAAAAATTTTGTCAAGCACGGACATGAGATAAACAGTTTGGTTTACTGGCTTTTGTCTTTCATTATTAACAGCGATTAACCTAGTAGATATCTGTACAGACATAAATACTTTCTAAATATCCTTTTATCTATTTAAATTAAATCTGAGCGTTAGTTTTGAAGTATGTATATTTAAAAGGAAAAGTTTAGGGAAGAAATACGTTTTTTATTAGGGGGAGAGGTTGGGCCAGGGGGGAATTAAGCCGGGGCTACAGAGGGAAAGGTCATCAGTAAAATTTTTACAAAATGGGGAGGTCCAGTTCTATTGGAGACGAAGGCTGGGAGAGGGTCATTGATTCTTAAAAAGAAAAACGAATACTACACGTAACTTCTATAAAATCAACTCTTTATTATATTATAAAAATTCAAACCCTTTGAAAACGCTGAAACAGCTTTTGGCTTTGCACACAATAGACTTTACATACAAGCAGTCCATGCGAGTATACTTGTAGGTGTTGAAGTAATTGTACTAAAAAACTTTGTTCTCCTAGCTGACATAATCTTCCCTCTCAAACCATGTCCAATTTGGTCCATATTTTGATGTTTGTAATGGTACTTGACAGGGTGCAATAATAAATCAGTCTCCTACTCCGGTGACGAATCTTCAGTTAACTTCAAAGGTAACTTATCCTGAACCAACGAATCGCTCCAATTCGTCATTTTCCGAGTTGGTTTCAAGCTCAGACGTTGATTAGGTTTGTTGCTCTCTATTTATTAAAGGAGGTTGCGAAGGTTGATAAAGTTCCATAGATTTGAAAAGCAAACTGCCAATGTTGTCCATAACTGATGCTACCATCTGAGCTCTCTTTCCTTTGCAGGTGATCTTTAATAGGAGAGAAATAATGAAAACTCATTTACCCTCAAATATGACAACTGGTCAGCGTTGTAGAGTCCAACCCTGTCAATGTCATTATATTTCCTGCTCAAACATTCCATTCTCCCCCTTTCGGTCACGTCCAGCAACTTCTTCTCTTTGCGCATTTTTGTCCCTGCGACAAGCCTTTAGTTTCGGGGACAATGGACATTAACGAAAAGTCTTTTGTTGCTTCACTTTCCCCACTGACTAGCTTACTTTCTTAGCTTAATTTGAGCTCGTGATTGCAAGTTGTCTGGCTCACGGTCATTATTTACTCCAAGCGAGATAATGAAAACTGGGTAGTTTGGTGTAATCAGAGTATGGTCGTCGGGTTGGTTGAAGCAAAGCACCAGAAGCCTCATCTTTCTTATAG
>JAOCPT020580608.1:0-10566 GCA_026546935.2 Palythoa grandiflora | reverse complement strand
GGACAAACGTCAGGAAAATGCACAATTATCATTGATCCCAACGAGAAGAAAACGGTTCTACGTCGAAAAGGAAAATACTTATACTTTCTGTGTTGAAATCCGGTCATATTAGTGTAACTTGCCCGCGATTTAAATAGTTTCAATGCTGTCGGTGTTTCGAAACCCATGGTAATAGCTAGATTGTTTGCACGGCTGTCCCAAACGCCAAAGAAGAACACAAGAAATCACCTCAACCAAGAAACGCAAGTACAGGAAAATCAAACCAAACCGTAAGTACTGGCAATGTCAATTTATATGTTGATCAAGATTCTAGAAATAATCATGTTTTGTAACAAGCAGCAAGAGAAGAGGTTTATACACCAAATAACGTGAACAATTCTTGGACAATAAGATTGTTATTTGACAGTTGTTTACAAAAGTCATACATCAGATCAAGTCTAAGACAACATTTGAGTTTGTCTATTATTTCTACTTGTAAAGAATTAATCAAGCCCTTTAGAAGACAAGAGGCGATGTCAAAGAAATGTGATGCAATTTGTGGTAGAATGTACAAACAATTTGAATGTTTTAGTTAGTGATTATGAAGTCGATGTGATTAGTGGTCCAATTGTAAATCAAACCACAAAGTCGTCACAACAACACTATCCACATCTACAGAATTTCCCCTTGGCTGATTTTGCAGCTGAGGACGGGAATCTGGATGTAGATATTATGATTGGAGCAGATTATTACTGGTTCTTCGTCCAGAGTCATGTAGTACGGAAGAGAGTCTAATTATAGTCCAGTAGCAATACGTACACGACTAGGACATATCCTGAGTGGACTTGCCAAGTGACTATAAGACCTCATTGTGCTGGAACATTTCACATTCAATAAAAACTAAGTGTTCTGTTCTTAATGAAGATTTTCTTTTTCAAGATGGAACAATTCGTAGAGCGTTACACAAATTCTGAGACTGTGAAAACCTAGGAATAAGAGAAGATCATGAGTGTGATGAAAGTAAAGTGTATTCACATCAAATTAAATTCAATGGATGTATTCGTCCCATTTAAGCAAGATCACCCAGTTATCTCAGATAACTGTTCAGGGCAGACTTTGCTCCTTGTTAAGAAGACCGAGAAATGATCCCCAAGATTTACATCAGTACGAAAATGTAATTAAGGAACAGCTGGCCACAGGTGTTGTTGAATTGACCAATGATGATGAGAAATCTGTTGAACCAGGTAATGTCCATTATATTCCACACAGGGAAGTCTTGAGAGAAGATAAGAGCACGACTAAGTTAACAGTTGTATATGATGCAAGCTCAAAACAGTAGGATCAGATCAGTCTTAATGAGTGTTTGCTGCTAGGCCCATCCTTAACTGCTCTATTTTTCAACATTTTACTGCGATTTCGAGTAAACCAAATAGCTCTCGTCAGTGGTTTACAGAAAATCTTTCTAAATGTTGAAATCAACCCAGTTCAAAAAGATTTGTCGAGGTTTTTGTGGGTAGAAAATATAGACTCCTAACCAGATGTGCAAACTCTGAGATATAATCGTCTAGTGTTTCGTCTAGTTAGCTCATCCTTCATTTTAAATCAGAAATCATTTGACAAAGTATAAAAAGGATGATTCCCAGTTCGTTGATGATGTTCTCAACTATGCTTTAGGAAAAGACTCAGTTTTAGATTGTTTTAAACCGTATCAGAAATTGAAGAAGTACTTCCAAGAAGGAGGTTTCAATTTGAGAAAAAGGGCATCGAGCATTGAAGAGTTGAATGAAATGATTGAGAGAGAGAGAGGAAGAGTCGTTACTTCAGCAAAATTCATATTCAGAACAAACTTTGATCAAAAACGTAACGTTAACACTAACGTAGTGGAAGAAGATCAAGTATTTTCTAAGCTGACTTTGAACAATGCTGTGTTGATCGACAAGACGATTAAGGTTTTAGCTGCTACATGGAACTTTAAGGTTCTGTTTTTCAGCAATTGTTGTCCTTGCTACAAGCAGAACTCTGACAAAGAGAAAAGTAATAAATGCAGCTTTAAATTTTTAAAACCCTCGGATTGTTGTCTTCTGTAATTATACCCCTCAAAAGCATTTTTTAGAAGATTTTTCAGCAAAAGGTGAACTGGGATACCCCTATGTCAGACGAGTTAAAAAAGAAGTGGATAAAAATCATGACTGACATGGTTAAAGTACAAACTGTCGAAATCCCTCGATATCCATTACTGTCAGGTGATGTAACATATTTGCAGTTAGATGATTTTTCAGATGCAAGAAAGCCAGCATATGGTGCAAACGTTTATCTTCGAGCGGAAACTAGCCATGGCTACTCTACAAACCTGATTGCCTCAAGACTAGAGTAACATCACTGAATGAAGACTGACAACTCCACGTTTAGAATTAATGGGGGCATTGATATTTGTCAAGCTCAACACCACTGTAGCCAAAGTACTTCGATCCATTGTTAATATTAATGCCATCTATTGCTGGGTAGATTCTCAGATACCTTAGGCGGATTTATGGAGACACAAATTGAAGCGGTTTAAACAATTTATTCAGAACTGTGTGAGTAAAGAACATTGGCAGTACTCGGCTCCACAAATCTCAATCCAAGTGACTTAGCATCTAGAGGGAAAAAATGTTCAGAAATTGCCTCAAATAGTCTGTGGTGGAAGGAACCCCACTTTTTAGAACAAGATCCGAAGCATTGACCAAACGAGCTCAGTTGCCCAAGTAGAAGTGACGAAATTCCAGAAGAAGAAAGGCAAGATTTAGCCAGGTCAGATAGTACAAGTCTCAGCTCCAAACATTTTGTTACTAATCAACCGTGTCCAAACGAGAACACTGTAATCCCATGTCAGAATTACAGTAGTCTAACGAGATCGTTATGGGTAATAACTCTTCAGCAGAGATTTGTAAAGCCAGTAAAAGGACCACCCAAGGCCCAAAAACTATAGTAAGAACTGTCAGCAGAGGAGTTTATGTCTGCTGAGATTCTATGGTACAGGGATATTCAAGTTAGTGTAAAGGATCTAAACTAATCTAACCAACAACTAGGAGTGTTTAAAGATGAGATAGTGTTTTGCGATGCAAAGCTTAAGACAGAATACAGAATTTCTCACTGCCATATGATACCAAATTTCCCGTGCTGCTACCACAGAGACATTATTTCACAAATCTTGTCATCAGGCAGTGTCATGCAACCGTTTAGCAAAATGGAGAAAGAAAGAACAGAAGTTCGATCCCACTACTTGATTCCTAAAGGATAAAAAGAAGTAAAACGGCTGCTATACAGTTGTGTGAAATGTAGAAAAATTACTGGAAAACCATGCTGTGCACCATCCCTTGTGCTAGCATAGGAGCAATGCATTTGGAATAAACTCCCAATCTCTTTGCCATTTCATTTCAAAGGGTACTTAAGAGGTTTATGGCCCAAAGAAGCATACCGACACGGTTTATTTCTGATAATGGAAAACAATATGTGATGCAAGTATTGAGAAATTTATAACCACAAGAAACAATTGCATGGAAATCTGTCCACAGCAGGTTGATGGAGCGGCCTTTTCGAGATCTGTGTTAAGCTAGTGAAGAAGTGTAGAATTTTAAAATCTTTTTGCGGAATTTTGATCTTGATAATAACAGACGTTTCGACTGAAACCATCAGTCTTCATCAGTAAAATCTGTCGACAAACGTCGAGGAACGCAGAAGATGGCCCGGTCCCAAGTATGGGATAGAGAGAACCGGAGTCCCACCCCTTTCTGTTCAGGGATGGGTCCTCCACCCTTTCCCATATCGCTTACTTTATCCCCCTCCTTCGCCAATCTCGAACTTATTCGAAAACGAATCTGTTTGTTTTAGCACATGACATAGTTTACAATTCTTTTTGTGGAACTTGAAGCACCCAGGAGACCAATCATGCTCGTTAATAGATTCTGTTTGTTTGTTCTCGACCTTAGCACGAACAAAAAGTTGTTTTAGGTTCTTAGGCTTGCGAAAAGCGGCTATAGGTGGCTCATTAAAAATGACTTTTAAGGCGTTATGGATTCTGAAGAATATGATGATATCTATTTATGACACCAGAAAACTAAGCAAAGCCGGATTGTATGTAACAACTAACGGAACACTGTTGTTTTTTCTCTTAGGTTTTTCTTTTTAGATCTCTGGAGAACTTCTTTGGAAACTTAGATTTCGCTTTGTGTATCTGAGTAACAACTATGCTTTTCAAATGTCCTCGATTTACTAAATATTGTTTCAAATCCTGCAAATCCGAATCTCGATCACTCTCGGAAGAATTCAACAAAGACATTCTTAGCGCTTGGCTATAAGCCATAGTTTTCTCAGAATGAAAAGGATGACAAAAGTCCAATCTCAAATATAAATGCTTATCCGTCGACTTAACAAAAAGTTTAGAAACGATGAACCCATTGACTATTTTAAGATTAGTATCTAAAGAAGGGAGACCAATAGAACCTCCGAATTCATCGGTAAATTTGAGAATTCCGGGAACAAGTGAACTTAGAAACTCCAAAAAATTCCTCTTCTCTATGGTTCCAAATGCCAAGTATGTCATCATTGTAATGGTCCCATTGTTCAGGAGTTGTTCTGGCGCTTCTTGCCAAATTCTTTTTTCTACTATTTCTAAAATCCCTTTTTTACCATTGTCTAGACATTTTTCACAAGGCCGTCGTTGTTTCGAGCACATTTCTACTATAGGTTTCGAGTTACACAAAGGTCATTCTAAATCCGCAAAACGAAAGGAAGGTTGGTGCAACATCGATATAGAACTTCAGAAGCTTTGGGGATTAACAATGGGGAAGAATTTCACACTTAGTGTTTTTATTTTCGACTCTCCTAATTAGATTCTGTTGTTAAGGGTATATATATAGTATTTCCATTTGGTCAGCATTTTACTTGGATTTGTCGTTTTTACTGGATTTGATGTATTTTTATAACCGGAAAATCTTTTGAAAGTTTTTTTTCGTTTAAGCACTTATTTAGTTTTTGAAGTATACAGTAGCTTTTTGTGGATTTTTTTTTCTTGCTGTTATAGGATACCTGAGGAAAGAAGGTTGAATCTTCCAAAAATTTGTGACCGTCATTTCAGCGACATATCTAGAAGAAGACACAGTGAAAACCTGTAAATTTTCTAAGTTTCACAAAAACAGTCGCAAACCACAAGTTTCTTGACAGTTTAGGCCAAATATACGTGGACATGAAGAATCAATGTTGAATGAAAAATAGAAAATATTCCTTTACCTACCTTTTGGTGACGAGGTCGTAGCAAAGCTTACCAGAGGATGATTTCTTGAATATCGAAATTGTGCTGATTTTAAAATAATGAAGGCTTGAAGTAAGTTGTCCTAAACTCGGTGCAAACAACACGTAACTAATGATCAGTAAATGGCTTTTTTACTATATTTGATAAAGATTTAAGATTGTTATACGTCAGTGAGCTAGTGGTTTATTGTCAATAGATTATAATTTGTTACTATATCGATAAATTAGTGTTTTCTAATCAAGATGTGGAACTGAAATGGAGTTGTCGCAGAAGAAAACGACTTTGGTTGGCGACACTAATCGTTACGGGCTACCTGTGTTCAATTTGTTGGAGTAAGTTTGGACAAGAGTGTAATATCCGGTTCTAAAGTCGACTGTGGACTGGTGAGCGATGAGTAATTTTGTGAACACACAGCACATTGGCCAGCGGCTTCCGTCCTGACTGAATGTCCGCATACTTTCCCTGAATGTTTTGTAAAATGCTGATCTAATTTTTTATGGAAGTATTGATCAGTGACCGTCATTTTAGTGATGTATCTTGAGGAAGAGCAGTGTGCTTTTACGAGTCCCAGCTCTGTTATATGCAAAGTTGTGTCGTAATTGGCAATGGACGGCCCACACAACGAATCAGATATTGGTGTCCAAAAGCCTTTGACGACCAAAACGCCAATGTTGCTGACTTATTTACCCGGGACAAGAATCGACTAAGAAAAAAAGCAGTCCTAATGTCGCTGGTGAAAAAACTAGAAGCACAATTGAAAAACATGAAACTTATTGCTGGACAAACGGACAAAATCAAAGAGCAAGGAAGTAACAAAAGAGTGAACAGGCAGGTAACAAGTTTAAGACAAAAGGTGAGTGAACCAAATATTCCTAAGCTCGAAATTCAGGAAGCGAAATATGAAAAAAACGAAAGCGACGAAGAAATACAACACTGTTCAGAAGCCTTTGACTTAGAAATTGCCGCAATTGAAGATCAAATTGTAGAACTAATGAGCTTCGAGAGAACGGCGAAGAATAAAACGAGAGAAGAGGACTTTTTGGAGACACTTAAACAAGAAAAGGCGAAATTTGAACAAAAGTTGGCATCTAAATTAAAAGCCGCTGATTCTAAACAATCAGGGGCTGCGAAAAATCCAATGTTGCAGCAAAATTACTGAAACTTGAGGTCACAAAATTCAGGGGAGCAATTCTAGATTTTTATTGCTTTTATAAAATGTTTGAAGCTCAAATTGATATATTGGATCCACTCCCGTAACTAAATCTGCTTACTTGAAGGAGTTACTTAATTCGGAAGTCGACAGCCTTCCATTTAAGAGCCAGGGAAAGAATTAAACAAGTTCGCAAAACTAAATACGGGAAGCCGAGCGGGCTAGCCAAGGCACACATGCAGGGTATAATTTCTCTGTAAACGATTCAAGGCTCAAACCTAGCAAAAATAAAGATGGGAAAGTAGAGTGAAGTTAGTGGTTATGGTAGACTAATATTAGATAAATCACCCGGAGTTAGAGTTGACCTCGTGAGGCTAGATGACGACTGGTATGACTGGCGCTCTTATCACCTTCTCGAAGCCTTTAAGTCTGGTTTTCACTTTAACATGAGCACAAGCATACGCATATACATAAGCATTAGAATTTCCTGTGTTAACTGAACTAACATATAAACATCGAATAGCTTACTGCGCATGCATACCGGCACTCTTCAATTTCATCTTGTATTTACATGTTTCGGCAGTATCTACTGCCATCATCAGAATAGTAATTGCTAATGATCTAGGACACAGTTTATTAGAGATATGTTACAATAAAATAACAAATCAATGGTAAAAAATAGAAAAGCTAAGACAAAAGATTATTAATATGAGTTAAATTAGCGTGATACTTGTTGATTAAGCAAAGGCTTAATCCACTTAATGTGTCACGCTTCTTTAATTCTGAGACTGAATTTGGTGCTTTCTGCATCTATGTTACTAAAACAATCATAACTTTAGTATCATAGATGAAGCAAGCACCAAATTTAGCCTCAAAATCAAAGACGCGTTGCACATTAAGTGGATTAAGCCTTTGCTTAAGCATAGTTTTAGTATCATAGATGACATTATATTTAAAATCTTGAAGTAAGTGTGAAAATGGTGGATAGGGACACCTTAATGGAACTAACCAACATAAACTCCAAGGATATGGTAACTAAATACCCTTACTTAAAGAAGTTGAAATAAGCGATGATGATGATGATGAAAAAGATTAGTTACCCGTTTACTTGATTCTTGGAGCCAGTGAAATTTCCAAGATCAAGACCCAAACAAGACTCCGGGTTGGTAAACCAGAAGAACCAGTAGCAGAGTTGACTAAGTGTGGGTGGGTGATAAAGTCCCAAGATATCGAACTATCGAACCTCAAACCAGCGCTTTGAGCTTTGTCAAAACTTCCACAGCAGATTATGAAAGCTTGTATTGTTTAGATGTTCTGGGTCTAGAGAATAAACAGGAAAGTGATAAGCAAAAGGTATATGAAGATTTCAAGCAGCAACTCGAGAAAAGTGACGGGGAGTGGTATGAAACTGGGTTACTATGGAGACTAGACTCCCCAACAATAAGGCCGGCAGCCTTGAGATGCTACGTAACCTAGCAAGAAACTTGAAAAGAAACCCTGAGCTGTTTGAGGAGAACGAGAAGATACTTAAACAGCAAAAGGATGAAGGTATCATTGAGAAGGCTCAAGATGAGCTGCGTTAGAGCTCTATACCTAACTTTTAAGCCCATTGTAAGTGAGTCAGCAAAATCAACCAAGACTAGGATTGTCTTCGACGCATCAGCGCGAGCTACTAATAACTCTCTTTCTCTGAATGATTGTTTAGAAACGAAATTCCCCTTTACAATCTCATTTTTTATATCATGCCCCGCAATCGATTTTATCCAGCGACACTGTCGGGGGACTTGCGTAAGGCATTTTGGTTAGTTATAATTTAAGAAGAAGATTGTGACGCCTTGCACTTTCATTTTGTAGAGAACCGTGACTCGAGCATTATCGTTACTTACCGGTTCACCCGAGCATTATTCGGACTAAATAAATTTTCGTTTTTGTTGGGCACAAAACTAGTGCAGCAATTTATCAAGATCTTTATCTCCTTGAAGTGGAACAGATCAAACGTAGTCTATATGTTGACAATATTTTTCTTAGGAGGTTCAACTAAGAACGATGTGCAAAACATTAAGGATACGACAGTAAAGATTTTTGGCTCGGTAGATTTCAAGCTGTATAAATGACACTCAAATTAGCCATTGTTAGAATTTTCAGAGCGCACTGAATAGGAACGTGAAGATACAAGCTTTGCTAAGCATCTACTGGATGTTAAGGGCAATATGATCAAACTACTCGGGTTATCCCGGAGCAAGACAAGAGACAGTCTATCTATAGCCTTCAAGCAACGACAGGAAGAGCCGACGAAGAGAAAGGTGCTAAGCAACCTGACAGCTGTGTATGAACTTCTAGTGCTGGCACCCCCGTCAGTTTGCAAGGAAAAACAATCTTTCGAGATACCTGTTACAGAGAGTTAAAGTGGGATGAAGAACTCCCAGCGGATCTACGACAGTCCTGGAAACTATGGGGGAGTAAGCCACCGGAGCAGATAAATGTCCCAAGAAGCATCCCGAACACTAAGGAACCTTTTCAAGTTATGAACCCTCATGGGTTAGTAGCACTTAAAGGACTTCCCGTAAGAAACTGGTACAGTTGTCTCGACAGTAGGGTCGCGTTGTGCTGGATCAGTGGGAAAGGCAGTTAGAAGCAGTTCGTTAGCAACCGTGTTGCAGATATTTAGACCAAGAGGTAGATTCAGTGAGGACACGTCATAAAGCAGAAAATTCCGCAGATGTTGGTAGCCGAAGTTGCTATGGCAACAAATTTCCAGATCAATGGTTCTCTGGTCAAGACTGGCCAGAACAGCAAGTGCTAGAATCAAGTAAGAAGTCAGAGCGTGAAGAAAGACCTATAATTAAAGCGTTAGCTGTACGAAGGAGCAGAGGTTAAGCGAGATGCATTTCACTAGCTTCTTGAGAAGCACGAATTTTGGAAAATGATAAGTACAACAGCAAAGGTGTTGAGGCTCATTAACAACGCCAAATCGAAACGACGAGAAATTTAAGACGTGAGAAACCAAGTTGACTGGTGGATTAGAAGGGCACAAGAGAATAAAGCAGAATCTGAACAACTCAACAATGACACGCAGCAACTGAACCCAGCGAGGAACGACAAAGGTCTTCAAAGGTTCAGAGGACGTATTCAAAGTGATTACCCAATCTACATTACCACCAAATTCACTGATGGCAGAGAAGTTAGTGGCAGACACACATCTGAGTACCCTTTATGGGGGATTAATCTTTACTATAACAGCAGTTACAGAAAACTTTTGGATTCCAAAGTTGATTAGACTGGTGAAGCGCTTGGTTGAGAAGTGTTATAACTGTAAGAAGTTCTGTGCTACTCCCTTTCCTGAACCACCAAACGAAAACGTACCAGTATACAGTACGAAAGTAGTTCTCAACCATTTCAGGCTATCGGTGTAGACTAGGCTAGTCCCATCGTGTACAAGTGTAAAATAAACAAAAGTGTAGAGAAAGCTTATCTTGTATGTTTTCATCACTGTTTGTAACTTACTTTTCATCATTCATCATTTTAATATTCTCCTCATACACCAATCAAAACAGATATAATCAAAATAGAGTTCTGGTTGCCTGGCTCGTATAGCCCTTATGGTTATTCCAGGCAATTAGCACCTACCCACTAATTAACTAACAAATATTATTGTAAATTATCAAATATATATGAGGTAGATAAGATTTTCTTGTTTTCTTGTATTTTTTCTTAATTACTTCTGTATGAATGTAGTCTAACAAGAGCAATTTCCTGAGTCGAGCTCCTAAAAATTCCAATTATCGTTAACTCAGGATTATTTTTAATTCCATGTTCCTGTTTCCTATCTTTCATAGTTTTGCTTTGGGCTGGAATTTTCGGTATGATGAATGTTTAATTGGTAAACCTGAACAGTATCTTAGAAGCATCACAAAGCTTTAGCTATGAAAAAAACTTATTCTTTGAATTTTGTCTTCTCCAAGGCTTAAGTTAATCAGGGTGTTAAGGAACCGGGCCCTGGAAATACTGCCAGACCAAACTGAGAGAGAGAGAGAGAGAGAGAGAGAGAGAGAGAGAGAGAGAGAGAGAGAGAGAGAGAGAGGGAGAGAGAGATCAAAGAGAGTTTCACAAGATACGTAGCAAGACGAGGTCGGCTAGAGAAGGTCTA
>JAOCPT020580568.1:0-10566 GCA_026546935.2 Palythoa grandiflora | reverse complement strand
TCATACTGCACTGTTCCCCGTGACCCATCATGGAACGATTTGATGAAGCTCAAGAGTTTAGGAGGACAACCAATTAAGGGCAGGATCTTGAAAAGGCCATCTCTACTGACAAGGTCAAACGCCTTTGTCAAGTCGATGAATGCAATGTAGAGCGGCTGTTGTTGCTCTATGCATTTCTCCTGAAGTTGTCTCAGTGACAAAATCATGTCCACAGTTGACCGACTAGGGCGGAAACCACACTGGGATTCAGGGTACACCCTTTGGGATTCAGGGTACACCCTTTGTCTAATATGGTAGCCAGCGAGTAGTAGTAGTAATAGTAATAGTAGTAGTAGTAACAGTAGTAGTAGTAGTAATAGTAGTAGTAATAGTACTAGTAGTAATAGTAGTAGAAATAGAAGTAGTAGTAATAGTAATAGTAGCAGTAGTAGTAGCAGTAGTAGTAGTAATAGTTGTAGAAATAGTAGAAGTAGTAATATTAGTAATAGTAATAGTAGCAGTAGTAGTAGTAGCAGCACTAGTAGTAGTATACCGGTAGCGTAGTAGTAGTAGCAATAGTAATAGTAATAGTAGTAGCAAAAGTAATAGTAGTAATAATAGTAGCAGTAGTAGTAATAGTAGCAGTAGTAGTAGTAGTAGTAGTAGTAGTAGTAGTAGTAGTAGTAGTAGTGATGCCTTTATTGGCAAGACATAAGCTGTTACGTATTGCTAAAGCATTGCATCACACTAACATTGTAACAAAATCTATTCAGTCAGTATTTGTACAATACACGTTTGTTCAGAAACACTAACAGTAACTATAACAATAAGTGAATGTTATTTTTCATTCTTATGATAACTAAGTTATTAGTGTAATAATGATAATAGTAATGTGCTTGATAGGTGCATTTAAAAATCTCGGTGATAATGATCATATTTCTATTTTAGTTTCATCTCGTTTTAAAAAGCATTTATGAATGTAATTTGCGATAAAAAATGCAAATATTGTTTTTAAATGTTCTGTTGAATGAACGTCGCTTACGACTTTAAGCTTTTTGAAAAATATTTGTCGAAGGTCATCATATCAGTAAACTGCGCTTAAAGAGAAAATGTAAATCGTCTTCTGTTTCACTGGCGCTACAAAACTTTCATAAACAACTTTCTCGTGTTACTACTGGATCATAATATCGACCTGTTTCAATGCACAAGGAACGATTACCTGTTCTAAGTTTATGAAAAGTTGTTTTAACATCACAGTTCTTCACTTCATTTAGAAATAGATCTCTTTCGTAACTTTCTTGGGCTGTCGTACTCCAAGAAAACAAAATGGACGAATTTCTTGTTATTCGACAATTCGTGCACATTATTTAGTTATAAGATGTAGCTTATTCGTACTAACATTCGCGGGCACTTAATTTCGCGAATTTGGAACACGAATATTTCGCGAGCATTGATTTTGGCGATTTTACAAATAATGATAAATTTAGGGCATTTAATTTCGCGAAAATTGACAAAAGACAGACTCGGAAAACTGTTTTTAATTTTATTGAATGATCCATGATTTGATCCAGTTAAAGTTGTGATTGAAATCGAAGCCACAGCAAAGAACATATTGATAATTGACAAATGCAAAGAGCTTGTGTTGGCAGCATAAAGAGCCTGACCTAAAAGGACATTTTCAGTTGATGACGGCACGAAAGATGTTTTAAAAGAGCTATATGTACAAGAAGAAATGAGTGATTCGGATGAAGAAAGTGCATGCTGAAGTAGAAGATAAATAGACTGATGACAACTACCATGTAGCTCATAAACCCAGTTAATCATTGATTAAAGCAATTATAGAAGTGTATTAAATTTCGCGTGTTTGATTTTCGCGTCTTTAATTTCGCGATATATTTACAAATCGCGAAAATCACGAAATTAAAGCCTCGCGAAAATGAGTGCGAACGAGTGTGCATCGTTGCATTTAGCAGTTAGAACTGTTTAGTATTGAACGCGCGATCAAACTAGTTTTCACTTTGCATTTTGATTTTATTTTATGAGTTTTTTTTATACTTTTAAGCACCATCGTTGGGCGTGTAGTTATCGAAACAATGTGACCATCAAGACTTGTTAACTTTGTCAGTTATTGGCAGACAGTATCAAATATTAAAAGGGAAGAAAGGAAAAAAAAGGTGGAACCTCCTTTTCTACTTATATCTCATTACCAGTTATATTATTTTGTGTGAGTTTTTGGCAAGTTAGTTGTTGATAAATTGCGTGAAATTTCGAAATAGTGATTCCTTTGCTGAAATAAGATTAAAAGCTCATGAGCTTGTAAAGCAATTAAAACATCAGCCTGGGATAATTTTTCGAAAAAAAAAGCATTTCTTTACGGAGTTATTGGCGAACAAAATTTCTGAATATTTGGTGTAAATATATGGCGGTGCCATGCTGGTAGATATCGGTAAATTCAAACATAAGATTGAAAAATCTCATTATATTTCACTATATGTAAATGACACTTCTAAGAATACAATAAACCAAACAAATAAATTATATGAATTTCTTTGACTTTTAAAAAACCTAACTCTGCGCTGTGTGACATAGTTAGCATCCTACATCTCGGCAAAAAAAAGCAAATTGAAATTTTTATACAATAATATTGAACTATAATTCAAACCACAGTTTTCTAAAACATATCAAATATCACAGTTGTAAGGATTCAAAATTGAATTTTGACTCAATTGGAGACCTATATTCCTATAACGTAACATGCAACCGAAGAATAGTCGATGACTGAGTTTCCTGTCCGTCGGCGGTTATTGAAATGCCTGACACAAACATATCAATATCATAGTTTTGCTACTTTGTGGCAGGTCTTGGTCCTCCACGTCCGTGCTACTATCTGTTTTCACTCCAGACGTATTTTCTACAAGCATAATCTACTTTTAGGCATTTATCGGGATTTTCCACTATTACAGTAAAAACCCGCTGTAAGAACTTGCATTTGTCTAAGTTAGCTTATAATACACCGTTTCACAGTTCCTTAAAGGTAACCAAGCTTCTACATGAAACCAAGGCAAAGGTTGACCTCGCACAGAAAAAAAAAGACATGGTAATAAGTTCTTTCTCATGATAATTGTCTCCACTTCTCTAACTGTGCCAGGTCAACCTTCGCCTTGATTTCATGCAGAGGCTTGGTTACCTTTGAGGAGCTATGAAATGGTCTATTACTGGTTCTTACATAAGAGGTAATTAGCAAAAATTTCGGCTATTTAGTTTCTTAAATAGGTTCTTATTTTCTAAAAAAATGCATTGTAGTTAATAAGATATAGTGCCATTCAGCCTATTGCCTATATAAAATCTGCGCATACTAAGCAGGCATTTATGTAAAAACGACTATATTAAGAAAAATTGAAGCATTTATCACGTGAATTTTGAAGTTCTCCTTCAGAACATAACATGCATGTACTATCTTAAAACGTTGTCTAATAGCAATCAGCTTTAAAGATTTTAGAAAATATGAACCTGTTTCAAATTTTCGGCTAAACAGGTTCTTGTATAGTATGGGTCTAACTGGCAAATTTGAGTTTAAAAGGTTCTTAAAAGCTAGGTTTTTACTTGCGGGATTTTACTTTACTGCTAATTTATAGCTTAAACTAGTAAACTCGTTTTGCGGCTTAATTCAATGTTATATTAAATGACATCTCCTCAAGACAAAAACAAATATAAGGAAAACAAGACAAAAATTATGGATGTTTAATTCAACAATGCGAAAATAAAAGTAACTTGCAACACGAAAACTCACAAATATTTTGTATCACCAAAAATGCTATTTTCAAATCGCGTAATTATCTTGTCCCGAAAATTTATGTACTATAAGGTATCAAACAAAAGAATGAAATACTTACGCCACTGGAGATCGTTTCCTGCACTTGAGTTTGTTTCCTCAATATAGTTGAAAGAGTACTCGATATATCCAGTGATGACCTCAAGTGAGAGATTATACTGAAATCAGTAAGCAACTGAATATAAATGTTGAACTTAAGTAAACAAGCGAGGTTGGCTAGTTGCATGTACTGTAAAACTAGATAATCCAGTATCTTCTCAGAGCGATTTATATTTAGCTGTTATATAATGAAGCCACTATTATTTTTAGTTTAAATATTGACGATAAATGAAGAATAAATAGGGTCCTTTTCAGTTTTGAGATTTTTAGTTACATTAGACTCTAGACTATAAAGTGTTTTTATGTTTGTGTAAAAATTGTTGAAGAGAAGTTAGATTATCTGCAGTTCTGCATGACCATTTATAGTATCTTGCGTTCAGGGGGCAAAAATTGATATATTTTTTAAAATTTTGTTTTATGTGGCCTATTACCGTTGCTATGTTTGGTGATAGTTCTCTGTTATAGATTTACATTTGATTAACCGGAGTTTTAGTTTTTTCCAAAAGTCGTTGTTTTTTTCACAAGTCCAGAAAAGGTGACTGAGATCTTGTTTGTACATGTGTCTTACAAAAAGTGCATGTGCCGTCTTCCCCTAAAGTTCAAGATTGTAAAAAGAAAAGTGTTAGCTGTAAGTCTTCGGTGCAAAAGTTTATATTGGAACTCTCTTAGTTTTGTGCTTTTGGTTGTCTGAAAAGGCATGGAGTATGCATCCTCCCAAATTATGTCTGGGTTTTGCACATGCAAATCAAGATCTTGAAGCCACGCGTTTTGGCGTTTAAAGGAACCGCGCTTTTCCGGGTTAATAATATTTTGTTTATCAAAAACAATTTATAGATGATATATTTAACTAAGTGTTAAAAGTCTCCGGCCGGCCAATATGTAGATGAAAGATTTGGAAGAAAAACAAATCAATACTTTAATATTTTGATGAAAAGTTTACTGAATCATTAATCGATAAGATAGAGATTACCATTTAGGTAAATAAGCAGAGTCAAATTAATTCACCTATCACCTAGATTAGTACTTAGTACATTTAAAACCTTTAAGCCGGAATGGCGTGATTTTAAGGTACAACAAAGTCTGCCGACTTTTCTGAGCTTTAAGCTGTCTGATATTAAATATAGATGTTGTATAAATAACTACTGGTTGGCAAAGTGTCATGATCTGTAGTAAGAACGTAGTTCAATTAAAACAATCGATTATCACAGGAACTCACAGAGTTATTTTGTTTTATACCAGACCTTGTTTTGTGTGTCGCTCATTACTTTACGGTCAGAGCAGAAAGAAGTTTTAGCTAAAGAGACGGTCACGTGGCACTGTACTCACGTGGTGACCCTATGTGTTGCGGTTATTGTTTACAATTGATATCGTAAAACGCGCCGATCAAGTTTGCCTGTTAAGAGCAGGTTGGCCTTTGCACTGACCAAGGCTTAGTCGCTCTGCTAGGACAGAGGCCAACAGAACAGCAATTAAAATGGAATTCGAAATAACATGCTAGTCCCCCGTAACACGACTACCAAATGACCCATGTTACGCAATGGAGTATGAAGAGGAGGTGACCTTTTGAGCATTAATCCTTCATCAGATTAAAACAACAGTTCGTTCTTGCACGAAATCTCAGCTCCTCTCCTAACCCCACACATCACACTATTTGTCCACCTTGAGTTGATTAAACCACCCACTTCTACCACATTAAAAAGCAGTACAACTTAAAACAGCTCTTCTCCACACCCCACAGTGAATCATACAAAATTGTCAACCATGAGTTGATCACACCACGCATTCATACTACGCTAAAAAGCACTAACACTCAACATGTCAGTTGCTCTCCACACCCCACAGTGAATCAGACAAATTTGTCAAGCATGAGTTGATCATACCACGCATTCATACTACGCTAAAAAGCACTAACTCAACATGTCAGTTGCTCTCCACACCCCACAGTGAATCAGACAAATTTGTCAAGCATGAGTTGATCATACCACTCATTTATACTACACTAAAAAGCACTAACACTCAACAGGTCAGTTCCTCTGCACACCCCACAGTGAATCATACAAATTTGTCAACCATGAGTTCATCATACAACTTATTTATACTACACTAAAAAGCACTAACACTCAACACGTCAGTTCCTCTGCACATCCTACAGCGAATCAAGATTTTTTAACCTTGAGTTGATTATACCACTCATTTATACTACGTTAAAAAGCACTAGCACTCGAAATGTTGAATCATACAACGCTGTCAACCTTGCGAATCAGAAAATTTTGTATTTCTATAGCTCAGTAATTAATGTAGCGTTCCTTTACCCCTTCCAGTCCCGACAGTTTGTCAGCATCTTAAGTCTCCTTATATCACAAACATTACTTGCAAAAAATTTTGGACATGTTACATTTTGTCGAAAACTTTGTCCGAAAATAAAACGTTCCAAAAATTTTAAGCGTCCGACCCTTTTAGCGTCCGAAATTTTTACATATATGGTAAACTCATTACAATACTTAATGGGTAACCCCATTTATATACAATACACATAATAAAGCTGGAATTCGAAAAAAAAACTTCGCTGAATCGAAATGCATTATGTTTATTGAAAGACCTAGTGTACATTGCAGTATTACATTTCCATCCCTGGGCAACTAGTAAAATTGGCTTCGAGCTAGTCCTTGCCTATAACGTTAAGTTGATTCTAAATTTATTTATTCGGCACAGGTGCTTTATTCCGTCTAGGATCTGATCCGTACTTGGACCTCACCAGAATGGGAGACTATTATGGTGATATTTTCAGTCTGAAAATTGGAAGTCGACTTGTTGTTGTACTGAACAGACACAAAGTTATCCGAGAGGCACTTTTAAAGAAAGCTGCGGTTTTTGCCGGACGTCCCCCCCTGATGTCGTTTAGTGTCGCCAGTGGGGGTGGTAGTAGCGGAATTGCTTTTGTGGACTACAGCCCTAAACAACAAGCTCTTCGGAAGATAAGCATGAGTGCCATACATAAATATCTTACATCCCCACAAATGCTGGAAGGAAATATCCAAGCGGAGTGCAAACGGGTTTTGGAACACTTCAAGAGACACCAAGGAAAACCATTCGATCCCAGAAACGTTTTTAAGATTGCTACTTCAAACATCATTTCGGGAATTCTCTTTGGGACAAACTTTTCTTATGAAAGCAAGGAACTTCATGCTTTGCTCGACATTTCCGATGACTTTAAAGATTGTATGGGCGGCGGTACACAAATGGACTTTATGCCTTGGCTTCACATGTTTCCCAGTGCGAATCTCGCAAGGTTATGTCGCGTTTACAAACTTTTTGTGAAACTTATAAACAAACTCTTCCTCAACTGCAAGGCAACGTACGTTGATGAAAAAATCCGAAACCTCGCAGACAGTCTCATTAAAGCACACATGGAAAACAAAAAGAATTCTCACAAGGAAAACGTCAAATACCAACTCAGTGACAAAGATATCCTCTGGACACTGATGGACCTTTTCGGTGCTGCAATGGATACCTCGGCGGCGTCGCTTACATTTGCACTTGGATATCTGGTCAAATACCCCGTCTGTCAAACCCAGATTCAAGCCGAAATCGATAGTGCTCTCGACAACAAGGAAGCAATCCAAATGAAAGACGTGGAAAACTTACACTATCTAAAATCATTTGTGTACGAGATATTTAGAATCACTAGTCTCTTACCAACCTCGCTTCCTCATTGTACAACCGCTGACTCCACGCTCGGGGGCTATTATATTCCCAAGGGAACTGTAATCTTCCCAAACCTCTGGTCTGTTCACCACGATCCTTCCATCTGGGAAGATCCGCATCTGTTCAACCCACGGCGGTTTCTCGACGAACAGGGCCACGTCATTGATCCCGACTCGCTGGTTGGGTTTATGCCGTTCTCAATTGGTCGTCGCAAGTGCCCTGGGTACCAGCTGGGTATCTTGCAGATTTGTATGTTTCTCGCATCGCTTCTACAAAGTTTCAGCTTTACTCAACATGGGACAGAAGTCTTGGATCTTACACCTGAGTACGGTATGACCATGAAGCCATCAACATTTCATCTGAAAGTGGAAATGAGAAAGGAAGTGTAAGTAAAAAGGACGTAAAAGTTTTCACACTGGGGGTGTCTTCACATGAAGTGATTTATCTCGGGGGAGGGAGTAGGAATGTCCCTGTCTCCCGAATGTGAATAAGCCCCATTAGTCAGGACACGAAAATTCATAGTACTGATTTTAATCAAGCTAAAATTATTGACAAGGGAAACTTTTGACAAAGGAAAACTCTTGCGTCATGGCACACCGCTGCAACAAAATATGTAGACAATAATTCTAAACCACTTCCAAAACAATATACTATTCTTTTACATAAATTGTTTTGCTGACATTTTATATTAATGTAGAATTTTAGCCTTTTGACTGTACTCTTGTTTTAATATTTTAGTTACATTCTCATTTAATATTTAAAATTTTTCTTAGTCCTTTCTTATTTCACAGCTTAACTTTTTATACAAGGAGTTCTTGTAGGTATTCTTTATTTGGCAAAGGTTGTAGTCTGATAGCCGAAAGCTTGTGTTTTTAGAAATTCTCTGCCAGAGAACGATTTTATGATTTTATGACTAAAATTCACCTAATAAAATTTTAAGTTTGAACAGGGGAAAAATGAAAGGCTTACTTTATGGGATCCTCGTCTGCCCAACATTGTAATGTTAAATAAGACTTTCTTTTACCTTGTGTCCATATCAGCATCTCACATCTGATAATTCTCTGTATGTAGCTCAAGCCAAGCGATCCGTTTTGACCATTTCCATAGTTGGAATTTCCAGCGCGCCGCCATCTTGAAATCTGACGAAATACGCTTGCAGTGCCAGACTCCCGCTCGTTCATTGCTATTGTTTTAATCGAGAGTGGAACCTGGCACTGCAACCGTATTACGTCACATTTCAAGATGGCGGCGCGCTCGAAATTCCAACTATTGAGATGGTCAAAACGAATTGCTTGGTTTGAGCTATGTACAGAGAATTATCAGATGTGAGCTGCTGATATGGACACAAGTTAAAGAAAAGATTAACATTGTTCGACAGTCAAGGATCCCTTTAAGAACTTTTACATAGATTTAGTGTGAACAGCTACAATAAGGATGTGATCAAAAAATTGTTCTCAGTAGAACATTAAATCTTTTCCTATTCGCAAAGCCAAAAGCGGAGAAAACAAAGCCTTAGTGACAGGCAGAAATAAGTAAAGAGCAAATAAGGACGGAAGTATTATATCATTGTAAAATAATTTTAAGGCATTTTAATATTATTGTAAATACAATTTTATAGATTTTTTTATTGCGAAACTTGCTGTAATTTTTGTTCATTATATTAGTTTTCAGAGGGCCACTAGGGAGAACACTTTTATAGTAACTGGTGTCACTCTTGTTAAATAAAAGTTATTGTTATTACTAATATTATTGAAGTATATTTTTTCTGAGCCTTCGTCGTCGGCGTTGCCGTCCTCGTACTCTCAGCTGCCAATTAAACGGGGGGATCAAAATAGACGGAGGGATGAAAAGATAAACTCACGGCGGTCGATATGATCGATCAAGATTTGAAACAAATGCTGAGATCAGATAGCAAAATGATGCTTTTAAAACAAGACAACAGAGACCAAAAAATTATAAACTCTAGATTCTTGTTGCCCGTGCTGTAATCCAAAGAAAACCAGGGAAAGACACACACCGAACGTGAAACTAATCAATACAATTCATATCTTGAAATTTTGACTTGATAATCATGCGAGAATGGAGAACTCAAAAAAATTAATAAATAGGAGGGGGGGGGGGGTGGTTCTAATAAGCCCCAGGGAGGGTGAAAGGAAATAAAAAAATTTAATAAACGTCTCAGGACGTCTAACTACCAAACTAAGTTATGATGTGGTCTATATTACATCACAATCTATTAATCTCTTTGACAAGCATAAAGTTATTCATTTCTTACATGTACTAGAATTGTTTCGCAACAGGGGAAAAATTTCTCCTTTTTTTGGTCATATAAAATATTTTATGTAAAAAATAAAAAAAAGTAAATGCGCTGGCAAAAATCAGTGCGCGCGCTGACGATAAACCGGAGTGGCCTTAAGGCCCGGATACACGGTGCAACATTGCGCGCAATATTGCGTGCAACATTCGTCACTCGACGTGGGAACACGGTCGCAACATTTAACGCAACATTACGCACAATCTTTGATGAAGTGAATTAAGATATCCAGAACAAAACGTTTGGATACCTAACCACAGGTAAAGCTTAGGAAAAAAGATTAATTACCTCCATAGTAGTCAATTAAAGAACTTTCTTCTTCGGTAGACCAAACCATCTATTTCGTGAACATACCGCGGGCGAAAGTTAGGTCAGCAATTACATTTGAATGTGAGATTTGATTGGCTGAACGCTGAAATTTGCGTACCCAATTGCACGAAATGCTGCAGATGGTGGATACATGAAGAAATTTGTTGCGCGCAATTAATGTTGCAGAAGTAGTACGAGATTCTACTGCTGCAATATTGCGTGCAACAAATTTTTGGGTGGATACACGATGCAATTCAGACGTTGCGCGCAAGATTGCACGGTGTATCCGGGCCTTTACTTAATTTACCACATCGTTTTCACTGCAACT
>JAOCPT020580538.1:0-10566 GCA_026546935.2 Palythoa grandiflora | reverse complement strand
TATTAAGTAACGAAATATATTTAATGTGTGATGCTCTGTGTGATGGCTGCTTGCCACGCTCAGTTTGCTATTTTTTCATTATTTTATTTTTATTTTTTAATTTTCATGTCAGCCTCAAATTGTTCTTAATTTGTTCTTATTTTTCGGGCGATTTGAGCCTCACTGTCTTATTAAGTGTGTTCTTAATAAAAAAAAGTGTATGTCTGTAATTTAAAAATTTATATTATAATGCGTTGTCACAAACGATTAATTATTTTGATAAACTGTTTTCATCTAAATGGTATAGTTATTTTTAGAAATTTAATGTTGTGAACTGAAGATGACGGAAATCCTGTTAAAACATGTCTTTTACAAAATCAAAAACGTTGTCTATTCTAAAATATGTTTGTGTCAATATGATTTGAAAACTTATACGGAATATAGAAACTAAACTGATAAAGAATGAGTAATGTGACATGCAAGATTGAGGTATTTAAATATTAATATATTGTTTGGCAAACAATATTTTATTTAAATTTCCACGCTTCCACTCTTTAGCGTTAACACTACCCCACTTTCACAATTCCATACTTCCACATTACCAAATTTCAACACTTCCACACTGCCAATCTTCCAGACGACGAACGTAAATTTGAAACTATAAATACAACACTTCAACATTAATATTAAATTTCTGCAGAGTAGTTTTTGTGCGTTCCATTTTAATGACATGCTCTGTGCTCTTCTACCCGGAAAAAGAACCTTTATAATTCTGAAGTTACTATAAATACTCTAAAATGTTAAAATGTATGAAAAACATAAAATATTTTTGTTACTGTTTATATAGTCCAGTATAGTATCATACAAAGTACAGGGCCAGCTCCCCGGTAATCTTGGAGGTTTCACCGGATTCAGAGCTACCTGATTCAGAGACTCTTTCTCAGTGTGAGTCCACTGGCAGTGATTTCATATCTATGACTATATCAGAAGGAAGTTGTTGGGATACTCTACAGCATTTTAAGTCTATTAGTATTACATTTTATATTAACAAATCCACAACAATTCTAATGTCCTACGCTATAGATTGCAAAAGAGAAAGGCCGACAGACCCTTTTGAAAAAAGACACGGAGTTGTTACAAGTAAGTTATAAACAGTATCAACAGTTTAGCCTCTGTTAGCCTGCTTGTCCGCAATGAGCAACTCGTAGACTAAGTTTTCTTCAAGTTGAGAAGAACTGATGACTGGTAACCAACTGCTGATTTTAGTTCTCTAGTCACTCTGGATATCGGCTGAGTGAAATAATAGCCTGTTGCTACTCTCATAATACAATAAAACCTGTATCTGATATCTCAGTCGGATAAAACTCTTCTTTGTTTGAGCACACTTTTTAATTATAAATTCTCAAAAAAAGTTTTGGTGTAAGATAGAAGCAAAAAGCAAAACAAGGTCATCAAGTTCCACCCCAATGAATTTCTATGTTTATCATGAGATAAAAAGATCCAACTGTGAATAGTTCAGCCCTAGTATCACTTATGTATGACAGCTCAATATCAGAAGTGTTTCCAAAAATGGACATATTTTCAAGATGTATTACTAACTATTACTGAAAAAATCTCAGTGGATGGTTATTTTGTTAAAAATAAAAATAAGACAGTGTTTAATGTTCAACCAAGCATTTATCAAATCTTTCAAGGACGTTGTTGAAAAAACTGTATTCTTTCATTGAATTGGAGAAACTTCTAGAAGAAGATCGAAAAATCATATTTTGCATGTCACATGCAAACTCGGTTTTGTTTGATTTAAAAAAAGTTAATCTACTCTGTTCAGTAACTTCAGCTGATAGTTGAGATTAGATCATTAGTGATAAAATTAATTTTATTTATTATCATGCTAATAGCGAAGGAATGCAGCTCATTTGACCAGACTGAAGAGACAAGTTCAAGAGGCTCAGGCAAGAAATAGGCAATGGAATGAGAAAGCTTGCCATTTGAAAAAAACAATAACAGAGATCAGGAAAAAAATTAGTGAAGAATAGGGCTCCTCACATTAGCCTTGTGTTTTTGGAGCAATGTCTTTATTTATTCAAAGCTTTACATGGTCAGGTGCATACAAATCAAGCTCAATAGTGTTTTATTATAATATTGATGATACTAAATACTAATACTATAACAATTTAAAGAAAAACGCTTTTATCGGCCTCTTGAAAAAATTCACCGGATGATATATAATTTTCACTCGCAGTGAGGTAAATATCGTATCACAAATGGGAGTATCTATTCTAAATCTAAGCTGAACCCTGAACCTTGGAACCGGATTTCAAAGGTTCAGACTGCAACTGCTAGCTGCCATCACGATCTCTCCATCTCTCGATTGTCTGGTAAACCAATTATAAAATGTTTCCCTGCCGGTTTTGTACTAATTATTAAAACAGTTGGTGTTGGGTTTTCTCGCATACAGTTTTTTAAATCAAGGACAAAAGACTTTTAAAATAAGAACATCAAGACTGAATTTGCCTGAAAAAAAAACAGAAAATTAAAAAAAACCTAAAAAACTGAGGCTGCAAAATTTTTCATTCAAAATTAAATTCTGAATTCGAGTTTGATATAATAGCAACTGAAGTGAAAAAAAACCCCAACAAATAAACCAGTTTAATCGCGAGTTACGACATACAATTAGCTATGCCATAAGGCCAAGTAAAAAAAAAAAAAATTGGTTAGCGTCCTTTTTTCAGAAATTTTATGGTCGAGAGAAAGGTTTTTTTGTTTTATTTTAGGAGGACGTTTTGATGCTAAAAAACAATAAAACATATTCCTATTTATTGTCGTTATTTTATCCAAGTGTGGTCTTTATCATGGGTATGGACGGAAAAAGCGTGATGAATTTAATGGTATTTCGGCTATACGGCTTGTTTAAAAACTTCAAGATGCTATCGGCTTTGGTAGGTTTTTGGACAACTAATTCATACTTCTACCAAGTTTTGCAGTCGTAAAATAGTATTAAAAACAATTTTTAAAGAAAACTACGAAAATAAAAAAAAAAAAATGAATTGAGTCGGGTGCTTTTTTAATGGTCGGGCAGGGACGCTAACCAACTTATTTTTTACTTGGCCTAATAGTTAACTAAGTGCTGCTATTAGCTTTTAAAAATTTTCGTTTTTCAGAGAATCGCTGTTCGAGTCAACCAAGTATTACAATATGAATATCAGCGTTGACAGACATTTTGATGGACGATATAACACAATGTTTTGTGAGAGCTTAATAGTCGCTCTTTATAGTTTAAATATAATTTTAGCCCTACAAAGGTCTGCTTGTACGAATAACGAGAAGATAAATAAGACTCGAAATAAAACATTTGGAAATTACCAAAAAAGAAAACTGAGCCTAGACTAATTCTTACGTAACTATTTAATTCCTGTAAAAATCATTGGAACAGGTAAGTTTCTTTTGTGGTGTAGTTTTAGTTATAAAAAGGACTAAATCGTACGGCTTCCGAGTCGAAAAAAGTCACATTCAAGCTTCATGAGTATCACCAGACTCAACATGTGGGCCGGCATGCCAAATGTCCATATCATAGTAATTGACAGTCTTTCAAACTCAAAAACCTTCACCTTGGTAATTCACCAGCATTTTATTATATCTGCGTCACTATACAGGATTCAAGATTACGAGATGTCTGCAGGAAGTACGTTATCCCTTCATAAACCCAAACTGGTTTGGTAAAGTGATAAAAGTCGCGATAATCGTGGATATATCGGTCACATTTATACAAGAAAAGGTCAAAGGTGTGATGTTGATGTCATGCCAATCCACGTACGTCTTACCACATGCAGGCGAGCACAGCGGTTCAATTTTAATTGAAAAACAACACATACAATACAATTTCATTTTAACAAAAATATAAATTTTATCCACAAAAAGATTTAATCTTCTGAACAACAACGCACCACCTTCAAAAAATTCATTATGGTAGACAGGGCTGTGAATGGTTATGTCCCCAGAACATGTGGGGTTACCGGCCTATGAATAACGGAATTTGCAGAAACTAAAATATCAAAATATAGCAACAAAATAGTGGGCGTTTAGCAATAAGTAGCCGCAAAATAGGCGGTACGCTTTGTTTTAACGCGATCCGGTGCAGTGATTAAACGTGGTCGGGGTTCTAAATCAGACGAAAAACAAACTGAAACTGCCGCGAACGCATGGCTAAGCAATAAGCGATCCAAGTTCAAACCAAGGTCAAAAAAGTGGGAAAATAAAACAGATAAGGCCAAACAAAAAAATTGTGTGTTTCCGCTTACCGACTTAATTTTTTAGAGCAATTTCTGTTTGTACAATTGTTTCTGAAAAGACTGCAAAGATATTTTATTATGTGACGGACATTTTCGTTGAGAACAGGCTATCATCAGCAAAACATGTAATTATTAAATGGAACTTGATCAATTTAATAAGTTTCTAGAGTAATTTTTGCTCATACATGCCATTAAAGTTGCAGTTTATATTTCATATAATGATGTTCATTACATTTATTTTACAGTTGTAGGATTTACAATTATTTTCATCCCATACTTTCACCATTAACAGTTATATTGAGTGCTTTAAAATGTAAATCTACCACATTTGTTGCTATAAATGGTAGTTTGGGCAAAATAAAATTATTTAAAAAAATAAAAATTTAGTCCTACCTACCTACCATAATTAAATTTTTGAAGCCTGTAATAGGAAACACACAATTCTTTTTGTTTGGCCTAAAGAGGGATGATGCCAGGTAATTTTTCAAACAGTTGTGCGTCAAGTTTAGTTTATCAGTTACTATCAAACTTTTAATGACAAACAACTCTAATTTTCACCAAATGACCTTGACTTTTTTAAAAGCGTCAATATAGCAACAAAGTAGCCCCAAAAGATATTAATTAACAAAAGCATAAAAAAATGTAAAAAAATTATCTTGATATTTTTCTTTACATTCTATGAGGTCCATATTTCCTTACATTCCTTCAAAGCCAGGTAGTCTATATTCCGTGACCACATGTTCACTTTACTTGATTGGTACTCATATGTCACGTCCTTCCTATAAGCGGGCGTTAAGGTGTCATATTACACAATGCGTCTTAAAACTAATTGTCTAGCAATAAGCGACCCAAGTTCAGACCAAGGTCAAAAAAGTGGGAAAATAAAACAGATAAAGAGGAATGATGGTAAATTCGTAAACAGTTGTGCGTCAATTTTTAGTAGATCAGTTACTAACAAACTTTTAATGAGGGAGAAATTAAAACTCTAATTTTCGTCAAATGACCTTGACTGTTAAAGCGGTCATTACAATGCCATAATGAGCGGAGGTGCACTCAATGGACTTAAGGATCTAGGGAACAATCTCATTCAGGTCTTGTCAAGCATGTAATAAGTCAGCGAAGGCAAATATTTCATTGTTCGTTGAAGCGGCAAAAACGTAGCTCATTCAATAGGACCTAAGTTAGCTGACCTTGACTCTGTTGACAAACAAACAATGTCGGATTTGATACAGGTGCTATAAATACAGACTCGCCCGCGAGATTGGCTTGCAATTGTTCAGCTTGTTTGCAATCGCTAATTTCTCCAGCTTTGTCTTTGCAGACTACACGCAAACAGCAAGTTGGCTCACAGCGTTATAAACTAATTGCAACAACTAAACGATTTCATATGCAGCATGATTAACCTCAATACGTTAATGACCTTTCTATCCAACAGTGCCAACAATGTGACTTGGTCATCAGTTTTGGTGTTTCTTTTCATTCTCTTTATACTCTGGGTGTTAATACGCTTAATACATAACACAACCCATCGTCATCCGCTCCCACCTGGACCTTACGGCCTACCAATTATTGGAAATCTACTGCAACTTGGAACATCGCCACACGTCTCTCTTCAGGAGTTGTCCAAAGTTTACGGCGACATTCTCTCTTTAAGACTCGGAATCAGGCAAGTTGTTTGTGTCAACAGTTTTGATACCGTCAAAGAAGCAGTTAATTGTCACGCACTCAGTGGCCGCCCGCCATTGTACAGCTTCGAAATTAGCAGTAATGGTGGTAGAAGTTGCATATTTTCCACTTATTCCCAGCTGTATCAACACAACAAGAAGACAGTCGCCAAAGCGCTCCATTCAACTCTCGAAAATGTTGAGAGGTTGAACTTTCTGGCTGCAGACGAAGGAAAATCTCTGGTTGCCGAGTTGATTAAAAAAGAATCACAGCCAGTTCATCCAAATCCGTTCATAAAAACAACTGTCATCAATTTTGCATTTCGTATGACCTTCGGAGACAGTCATGACAAGAACCTGAAAACCGAGCTGCAGAGGCTTATCGAGGTGTCCGTGGACTTCCTTGAAAACAGTGCTGCTGGCAACATACTAGATTTTATGCCATGGCTTTACTTTTTGCTGAAAGAACAGGCGCAAAAAATGAAAGCTGCGAATCAAACCCTGAGAGAGTTTGCAAGAAGAATCCTCAATATCTGTAGGGTCAACGAGACACATTTACGCGAAAAGTCCGTGGCATCCGCTATGATAGAAATTATTAGAAACAATACCGAGTCCGAAGTAGGACGTTACCTCAGCGAATCCGACCAGGAAATCCTTAGAGACGAAGAAGCACTGCTGACAACGTTGGTAACAGACGTGTTTGCTGCAAGTTTGGAGACTGTAGCAGCCACCTTGTGTTGGTCACTTCCTTACCTAGTGTTAGATCAAAACCTACAGCAGCAACTGTACGATGAGCTTAATCAGCAACTTGGACCGCAAGTCGACTGTCCTCGTATTGAAGACAGAGCCAAACTACCCCTCCTTCAAGCGACCGTCTTGGAATTGCTTCGTCTCAGCACAGTTCTTCCATTTGGTTTGCCCCATTATGCTATGGACGACACTTCATTGAGTGGCTACCGTATAGCTAAAGGCACGGTGGTAATGCTTAACCTCTGGGCTGCAAATCGTGACCCAAAGAAATTTGAACAACCCTATAAGTTTAATCCCCATCGCTTCCTAAATGAGGATGGACAAATGCGTCAGGACTACTACTCTCACTATCTCTCATTCTCGGGCGGGGCAAGGCGATGCATTGGAGCATCCCTTGCTAAAGCCGAACTCTTTCTTCTTCTTGGTACCTTGCTAAAGAAAGTGCGTTTTTCTCCAGCCGAAACTTTGCCAGATATGGAAGGAAAATTCGGTCTTAGTTTAAGGCCTAAAGACTACAAAGTTTATGCATATGAACGCATTGCAGAACCGGTAACCAGCCTTTAAGCTGGGTTCTCCATGATAATGTATAGGATAAAATTAGCGGATTAGCGGTCCAAAGCTCCGAAGAAGTTAGGAACTGGGAGAAAGAAAGAGATGATTCATTATTTTAAACCCGTTTTTTCTTTACGAAAAGGACAACATTCATCACTGGAAATCTATCAGCAAGAAAACTTTCGAGTATTTTTATTTTAGATTGTTTAAATCGCGCGTCATGGCACAGAAATGGTCTGAAAACTAAGACGATGTGAAAGATTTGGACTAAGTATACTGATATATACTTGTAGATTGATTTCTCAGATTATCCTTACTAGGTATTTAAACTATCGGAGACCTCGTACATCATTACACGAGGACCAATCTATATACACATATAGATCTATATAAATCAAATTCTAATTTGTTTCTTTTAGTTTTAAAGACAGATTTGAGTTCTCGTGCAACAACTAATTTGTTTCTTTTAGTTTTAAAGACAGATTTGAGTTCTCGTGAGAGAGTTGATATAAACGCAAGAACTTTGACTAACGGCAGTAATAAACTAATATATTATAGTGAATTGCCTATAGTTTTACGAATTGGAGCTTTCCACCTAGTTTGTGTACTATTTAAACGATAGTTTAGGTAGATTTTTAACGATAGCACCAAACCTAAACTTTTAGAATTTGATTACAATTGTATGTTCCATTTATTGATTAATATAGTGGTGTTCTATGACAACAGTTTGCTTGCAAGATTCAAGCAACTTGCTACTTAGATCTAGGAGAAATTACTATTTATCAAAATCAGTACTCTTAAAGTTAAAAACGATATGACTGGGAACATGACACCAAAAAATTAGGAACAATTTACTAATAATTCACGAATACCAACATTTATTTTAGCAATAAATTTGCACAAAACTTTAAAGATCGAAAGACTGTTTGAAAGTTCCATAAATATGTTCTTTAGTACTCAAACGTTTTTTTTAAAGGTTAGAGCCTGTTGATGCAGACAGCCTCAAGAATTAAAGCAGGGACGCATTACCGGAGGGTCTACCCACTTTTAATAACAAGCTAACTAAACGTTTGTGGCAAAAAAAAATTGAATCTACAACCTTTAGTGTTTGCGATGTGCCAGAACAGATGTTAATTTTGTCTGACGAATGCTCAATGTTACGTAAGGCCGAACCTTCTATATTTTCTCCCCAGGGGAAAGAGACCAATTAATCCCCCCCCCCCCCCTGGCACTTTAAGTTTTGTGAAAGTTTTTCTTTTCAGGCCTTCCAGTTATATGCGCTGAGCAATTTAAATTTAAGAATCTTTTCTTCAGTAAATGTCCAGTAAATGTGGTCTGGTAGTGTAGCATACCGCTTCGGAAACCTCTCTAAATTTGGCAGTACGTATTTGCGAAACAAAGAGTGGGGTGAAATATGAAGTACCTTCAAATGCGTGTGGACAAACAAATATCTGTTAATAAGTATTTTGACATCAAGTTTGAAAGGTATTGTGTTGAAGGACAAAAACACTTTTCAGACCCTTTATCCACTCTTTATCCTTTTGACTCCATTAGATAGAAAGTACTTCATCCGAAAGGTTGACCTTTGATATTTCAAAACCGCGCAAAGAAAGCAGCGAACCAAAAACAATTGCGCTTGTCAACATGTTGTACAAAAGATTTTGTGAACATGTTTGATTTCTTTGTTAAAACGCGGCGGAAGTTAATCCTACCTAAGTTTTTAAAATACGTGAAGCTGTGCCTGGGTGTCGTAAAATTGTTTCTTCAATCATGACATTGCTTTTGTTGCTAACGAATGAGCCAATCTATTAATGGACATTAATGCATTAGGGTAATTTGTAGTTTGGTGGCTGTAATTTTTGTCGCCAAGTGGCCTCAGTGTAGGTTCATTCAATACTTCTTTCAAGTGTCATGAACTTTCTCCCTCTTAAATTGCAGTTCATGACAGAAGCCTAGTACAAAGTTCACATTCACTTATGTTTAATTTCAATGAATAGTTCACAATGGAAATTTCAAATTCATTTAAACTCTTTGTTTTCTATACTACATTATTATATATTTGTTATGTGTGGTGTGTAAAAAGGCTTTTAAGAATTTGCCGTTGTCGGCACGTGCCAGGGCGCTGATTATATGAATAACATTATCATTAGCAAAAGATTAATACAAGTGGATTTATCCTAGATTTGCCCGAGGAAACGATTAATATTGGCTTTTTATCAGCTCTCTTAATGTTAGTGTATTTTTTTTGTTCCTATTGGCTATTTACTACAATTTCTTCTTGAAAAGTTTGATACTTGATACATCTCAAACTACCAAAGCCCAACAAAATCAGCTCTAAGTGATTCAAAGTCAAGGATTTAGGCCAAGAAACCTTTTTTCAAAACTGAAATTGAAGTGAAATCGTCGTGTTCAAAGTTTTCTGATGCGGTTCTTCTGTTGCTTAATATTTTGTACAGTAAAGTCGCGATTCAGTTTCATTGATATCATTCCGCAGTTTTGCTGGGAAGAGAAAAGTGATTCTCGCCAGATGTTTGATTACCGTGTCCGGTCTTTCTATTCTAAGTTTTAAAAAAGATAACTAGGCACATATATTCCCAACAATTAACTAATTAGCCTTGAAGAAAAAACTATGAAACTCGAACAATCTTATTCACTTATTGTGTTTATAGCAGACTGATCAAAGAAACCTTGAAATTTTTGCAATAATTTTTTTTGTTTTTGTTTTTTGAAAGTCAAAAATACCAACTTTTTTATTGCTCAACAGACCAATCAGACTACATTTTTTCGCTAGTAATAGCAGTATTGCTGGGATAATAATAATATAATAATAATAAATAAACATTTACACTTACGACTTCAGTTGGCAATGGGCGGGGATGATTGTCGTATCTTTTAGGGGTCAAAATCTGGGATCTGGGATCTTTTAAGGTGTCTAAAAGGTTTTTGGGGCTATCAAGGTCTAAGCTGGTATCTTTTTAAGATAACAACACATTACAGTACTGATACAGTAACGACAGCCTTTAAATGTGCTTTTATCATTTAATTATTTCCAATTATGAACATGTTACTCAATACGTTGATACATCGCTGGCATCTTTTATTGTATTGGTAAAAATCTTATCTTGCCACGCTCACCTTCGCAAGACTTCGGTATCTTTTAAGGGTATCTTTGCAAATTTCCAACGATCATCCCCGCCCTACGATATATGGGAGTACCCCCCCCCGGGCTCCGCCGGGCTTCTGATAGTTCCGAAAATTTAGCTCAGTTTGTATACACCTATTGACCTAATAACCAGCTCAAGAGTTAACTGACTAAAATTATTCTCCGTTAC
>JAOCPT020580500.1:0-10566 GCA_026546935.2 Palythoa grandiflora | reverse complement strand
CAACTGCAATGCCTTCTGCTGATATTATATGGCCTAAAAATTTAACAGATGTCAAACCAAACTCACACTTCTCCTCATTCAGTGTTAACCCACATGCCAACACCCGGTCCATGACCTTAAGCAACCTTTCTTCGTGCTCTTTCTCATCACGCCCAAAAATAACAATGTCATCAGCCATATTTAACACACCAGCTAAGCCATTGAGAACTTTTTGAATGGTATACTGAAAACACTCTGGTGCACTTGTCACACCCATGCTCAACCTTTTCATTCTGAATAACCCCATGTGTGTTACAAACGTTGTAATATCCCTCGACCCAGGCTCCAACTCACATTGAAAAAAACCTTGCCTTAGGTCCAACTTTGAAAACACTCTAGCCCCATTCATCTCTGCCAGCATCTCGTTCACTGTGGGAATAGGATATCTCTCTCGAACAATAGCCCTGTTTGCCCGCCTCATGTCAATACACATACGGACTTCACCGTTAGCCTTAGGGACAATAACTATTGGACTCACCCACCGAGAGCCAACTCCCTCTACCGGCTCAATTATATCCTCAGCTAATAACCGCTCAAGTAATGCACTGACCTTATCCTTATAACCAAAGGGAACTCGTCTGACAGGCTGTGCCACTGGCTCACACTGTGGGTCAATATGGAGCTTAATATTGCAACCCTTAAGCTTGCCTACACCTTTAAAGCACTTTGAGTATATAGACTTAATTCTACCCTTAAGATTTTGCTCACTTATCGCTGCCTGAACATGTAACAGCGAAAGATCTCTAGCGGTCTTTGCTGACATTAAATTACTAATCGTGTTCTCTCCATCATAAACAAAAATTAAAGCTTTAACAGACTTATCATTAACTTTAATTACTGCATGAAATTGGCCTCTAATATTCAGAGGCTTACTCTGTCCAAACGCATAAAGAGTCTTACTCGGTTTCTCTAAAACAACTTTGTCCTTTATACGTTCATAGATCTTTCTTGACACAATGTTGGCAACTGCACCGCTATCAATCAAAAATGGAATTTTCTTACCAAGCACTTCTGCTACACACTTCGGTGTTTCATCACTTCCTGTATTAGAAATTGCACACAAGAAAGTCACTGAATGACTCGAGGTTTCGTCCTCATCTTCTGCTCCTTCCTCTATTTGGTTCTGATTTCCTTTAGCGCTGCTCAATTTCCTCCCTTTTGACTGCCTGTAATTTCGCTGGGGCTTCTTTGTTTGTTTGCAGAACTTCGAGCCCGAAAAATGACCTCTATGACCACAACTATTGCAAGTTTGGGTTACAGCTCTGCATTTTCCTTCTTGCTCGCTTTATGACCTTCACGATTACACCGAAAACACTTGGCTGTTGTAACTCTCGCCAATGTCTCTTTGCTCGTTCCTTCGCTTGGCGACACGCCATTCGCAGTCTTAATTTTTGGCGATTTTAGTCTCAATTTGTTCTTAATTTGTTCTTGTTTCTGTGAGCGGTTTTTATTGAAGAAAAAAAAAACAAAATAAAACAAGGTTAGGCACTGCTGAATTTAGAGACGAAGTACCAGCAGTCTTTACGGTGAATCCTTTTATGTTTTATCGCTAAGTTTTAGTCCAGTTTAGTCAATTTTCTATCACAAAAACTTTTAGCTTTCAAGCTTCAGCCTCGTTGTTCTTACAAAGTTGTTCTTACAAAAAAAGCGTATAGCCGGTAAAATTTGCAAAATATGAGGTCACTAAACTTTATTGCAGATTCGGATTTGACTGAAAAATCATCTGGATCAGCGGATTTCAAATTAAACGCGCGGATCGGCGGATTTGGTATTCCCTAATATGAGCATGTGCTCCTCAGGGGTTCAACGTTGTCCCAGTCAGTTGTTTCATTTCCGGTTACAGAACTGTATTTCCGGTTCTTGTCAAACTCAACATTGCATTGTGGGTATGGTGGCGCCATTTTGTATTTCGACATTCATGTCTTCACTGGAGCGACTGTTTGTTCTGATGAAATTCCTCTAGATTGTTGTTAAAAATTCATCGTGGGCACTTTTAAGTAATTGTCATGAATTCTCTTTGCTGTTTTAACTGCTCGCACCGGAAACAAACACCAGAAGATTATTTTAACGTAAGTCAAAACCACAAAAACTTTGTCGATAAAATGTCGTCCGAAGAGACAGAATTTGAGTCACAGAAAGAGAACGATTTCCGACTTATATGTGCAGACTGTGTCTATGATCGATTTCAACAATGTAAAAACTGCATGAAGAAGAAACCGTTGTGCATGTTCAAAGTTAGCGAATGGTTCTTAAGGAAGGACGAGCGAAAATGCATCGATTGTTCTGCTCTGGATGAATCAAAGCGACTCCTCACCGAAGGCCATGCTCCACACGAACTCATTCGTCAGTGTTTCTGTTGTAGTCACTTCAAATATGTACCGTCATTCATAACTGCATATAAACGCGAAGCAACATATTTGCCGAGGGATTGTTTTGAATGTCAATTGAAACACGATATTGAAAGCTACAAGAAGAACTTGCAGTATCGTTATGAACTGAAACTAAAACAAGAGCCTGTTTTGGGAGATGAAAGAGACACAGAAGAGGCAGGTGGAAAAGTGATAAACACAAATTCCGTTGCTTCATATGCGTCAGTTGTAACTAAGGGTTCTGGAACAAGAGAATCAGATGATAATGAGAACGCAGATCTGGAGAATGGAGATCTAGAGAAATGTGAAAATAGCGATAATTTGAAAGTCGGAGACTCCAGTGTCAAACTATTTACCGGAACATCCTTCACTACAACATTATATGGTAAGATTGCTATACAGTTTTGAAGTTTTAAAATTTTTTTGTTTACCCCCGACTGTAAACATAAATTCCGCCTTTAACTGTGACGAGTAAAATTTCTTCCTTTTAATTAATCATCGAATGTTGTCCGCGTAAAAATCTAATTCTATCGATATTTGCTGTAAAATTTTTAGTTAAGCAATTCTTTGATATTAAAATTCTTAGATTTTAGTTGTTCGTGAGGGAGGTTTTCGTGAGGGAGTTGTTCGCGAGATACTAAATGCTAATTTGTGTACACTTTGCCTCGGGGAGGTATTGGCTGATTTGAATATATCTTATTCTATTATTTTCCATCACAAGCTCGAACTTGCATGAACAAGGAAGTTTCCGAAGCTTAAAATTTGTAAATATGCTATTATAATATCAAGTCACTGTTATTAAAAATATTGATATCAGATCATTGTTTGAAAATTTTTATAGTATGTTTTAATGGTAAACACAGATCTGTTTTTTTTAATTGTTTCAGGTAAAATGGAAACAAGTGAATTGCTATGTCAATTTACGAAAAATCATATATTTTTCAAAACAACAAATTTTATATTTCTACAAATTGTGATGTTGTATAGACCCTATCAAAAAAATGGCAGCAATTTTAGTATTTTTTGTCTACATTCAAATTAGCCTTACCAGCCTCGTTTAGAGTAACATATTCTTTTGAAACTTTAACACATGGACGAGGCTAATAGGGCTAATTTAAATGTAGACAAAAGAATATTAAAATCGCCGCCATTTTTTGATAGGATCTATTGAATTTACCTTAGAAAATGACTCGATAAAAATATTGAAATGAAATGCTTTTGAACTTGACCCCAACTTCAGGCAAAGTTAAAAGAGATTTTGAATTTTGTCAGATTTATAAATACAGTGGAATCCCAGTTTAACGATATGCCAAGGGGACGGTCGAAATTATATCGTTAAACCGGGATATCATTATACCGAGATTCCTGGTATAACGATATTGTAGGAAAATTTCTAAAACTATCGTTATACCGGGAAAAAGGTGACGTACGCGTTTTTACTCTATGATCTAAAGCGGTTTAAAACACATCAATCAGCATTCATGGCTGCTAGAGCGTAAGCAAGAACAATGATTGTTGACAGAAGCATTGATGTTTATTAATGAAAGTTTCTTTTGTGATAAAAACAGCATTTTCTGTGGTCTGTCATGTTGATTTTATCGTTATACCGGGAAAGATTTTGCTCTCAGGGAACAAAATCCCCATCGTTAAACCAGGAATATCGTTAATCCGAATATCATTAAACCGGGGTTCTGCCCCATACATTTTACTAACTTTTGCCGGGGAAACAAATGTTTATCGTTATACTGGGAATATCGTTAAACTGGGATTCCACTGTAGATAAAACCGTTAGACACCAATACTTTGCGGCACATGCCACACAACAAAAAACAACAAGCTTGTGCATAAAACATAATATTAAAAACCAAAAGCTAAATGAGTGCGCGCCATTAATGCCTCTCCCTGCTTAATACTACAGAAACCGGAGATAAGCACTGGATCCAGTGGGCAACTTAGGCTCATAAATGGATTTAGCATAAGGAGAAATGCCTTACTCATCATAGATAATATTCAGGAGCATCTTTAAAATAAAATTATGAAAATTATAAATTAGAAAAGAAAACGTCTGATATATACTGGCAAAGAATATAAAAACTAAAACGGTATCAAAAGTGGATCCACTGCATTTCGATTCAGGCTTTACACAAATTCATTTACAGTTTTTAAAATCTGAACCAAGTTCTAAAATTGGAACTTTTATTTCTAAAAATAGCTTACCACATATATATCATATAATGATAATCAAAAAAAAAAGAAAACAAAATAATGATAATCAACTAAGCCTCACAAAAATTGGAAGAGAGACTTACTGTATTGCCTAGGTTGCGAAGGCCTACCAGTCCATCTGAACCACATGGCTGTATATATCAACAAAGTTAATAAAAAAATCAATCAGACTGCAATTCAATTTCAATTCAATTTTTTCAGTACTTACCTTTACAGCATTTATAATTATTTACAATAACACATGTATAGTAAATTTAACAGAAAAGTAGGTACTCAGCCAACTGTAATAACTGGAGGTTAGACTAGATAGTTGGCTGAATATATTTTACATAATTTTTTATAATCTATAATATGTTGAGGGACAGAAGTAAGATGGATAAGAAATAAAGGCTTTAAGTACACATAACATAGATTACAGCTATACAAGTGTGCAGGAAAAAATGAAGAAGAAAATTTTTTTGGTTGGAAAAAAATATTCAACTAATCACATCTTGAGAAGACCTTAAATATTTCTTTCTTGGAGTCGTAGTACAAAGCTACTCTCATAATAGCTTTGCACTAGATCTATACACTTTTAAATGACAATATAATTATTAGGTTATGTATGATGCCAGCAGACTGTCTTTTAGTTTCTTTTTAAAAGCTGACTTTTAATTTGCAAATCAGCAAAAAGGACTTACAGTGATAGTCCTTGGATAAATATTATGACTGACATGCAACAAACCTTCCACGTTGTTTTCAGAGTTTTCCCTTTTTGAATGCCTGATGTAAGCGAATGTTTAACAATTTCAAGTTTAGAAGCTTGTTCAAATGAAGCAATTTGAAGCCCATCAGCAATGAAATGTTGAGCAGAAATCAGTAGATCTTGAACTGACATTATTTTTCTGGCACATAAACACAGTGGATGCTAGTTCAAAAATTTGACATTAAATATGCTTTACAGAAAGATCCCAAACCAGCAAAACTGGAATTAACAGGAAACCCACACAGATGTGATTAATTTTAATGACCCAATACTCCAATGCTGATGTACTTTGCTTTTATCTGCATATCCACTCAACATAACAAGAAAGTGATTGAAACCACATTAACCACTACTACCAAGATGATATAATGCCAGGAGTAAAAAAAAAAATTAATGTTATCTTAAAAGGCACTGCATAGCTGGTAATTATAACTTAAGTAGGTTAATTTCATTTTTTCCTATGATCATTACTATAAAAGCTATAAAAATGTTTGCAAAAGCCCAGCAGAAATAACATTATAACAAAATAATGTAATATCTAACTTTAAAAAGTCTTTTTAACAGGTAGCTATATAGACAGATGAAGACATTTTAGGTTGATACAAAATTAGGTTATGCAAGCAATAATAAAAATTCTTTAAAATGAGTAGAGCATTTTAACAAAATACAAATATTTTTTGGGCAAAAGTATTATTTTTTATCTCTACGGAAATACAGAACCTGTTCTACTTATTATAAAGGGCTAGTTTTATTTGGAGATAATTCTTAATGATTCAAAAACATTCAAACATGAACAGGAATATCTGGTTACAGTTTTGTTGTAAATAATTTATCACTGATTGTAAACCACCTGCTAGTTAGAATGTATATACTGTCATTATAGACCAAATGTTGTTGACCTGAAATTTAAATTTGGGTAAGCAAAATAAATTACTGTGTAAAAACATGTCTTTATACCTTTTATGATACAAAATGTATTGAGTCCAAATACAGTTCAAAAAGATTTGAAAGTATGGTTTTTTAAAACTCCAACAAAGTCTTAACTAATTTGAAAACACAGCAAACAAGAAACTTAAAACACTGCTAAATGTTAATAAAATGACTGTCACTTTGCAGCTGTAATAAAATTTTGTTCATTAAATTACCATATCAAACACAATAAAAATTATGGTTTTAAATTTTAGCTTTCTTTGGAACAGGTGAATGTGACAGGGCTGTAGCTATTATTTATTACATAAATATATTATATGTCAGAACAACTGAGATAATTTTGAGCGAAGACAAAACAAGAACTTTATTTCTACAATCCTTTCATTAAGTTACTGTAAAACCTTTAAAATTTTATGGGGACTGGCATAATAATAAGAAAATTAAAGTAGTTCGCATTATTCGATCTTTATCATGTTTTGATATATTTTTACTCCATGTGGCTAATATATACTTTATAAATCTGATAAATAGCTCAGACTACAGTTTTAGATTAGAATCAAAAAATATTGGCTAATCCGATTGTTTACCATTTTTTAAAATTATCTTTACATTATTTAAGCCTAATTTGTTCCAACTGAAAGTGCTGTTGTGTGTATAGCGTTGCTACACATATTTAAATTAAAATACTCAAAATATCTTTCCAAATTTGCGACTCTTAACTTACTGACCATATGGCTATCTAGATTGCTTGCACGTTGCTAATAACTAAATATGTGTAAAAATGTTTTTTGAAATGTCCAATGCAAAGGTTGGGAAATAAACAATAAATTATGGTCATTGTCATGGGACATTTAAGAAATGTGTTGTCAAAATGCTATTTAAGCTAAAAGTGTCAGCTTCCTTAAGGGGTTGTTCACAATTTTCAACTTTTTCACAAGCATACAAAAGGTATGCTTTTCAATTCAGGAACATCCTCCCCCTCTTGAAAGCACACATAAGAAATGTTGACATTGGTTGTTTTTATACTAGAGATATCTCATCGTAGATAAGAAGACATGAAATGGCATTACGAATGTTCATGTATATAGTAATAGAAAGTAATGACAGTCTTCAAGTGATAAATGAGGGAGAACTAGATGCAGCTACAGCTTGGCTTTTAATATGTTGTTGGAAGCAAGCTTTGCATAAACCCCTTTGAGTTATGGTGTCCAGTCTTAATGCAAGACACATTTAACCTCTCAGATGTTACTTAAGTTGTCTATCAAGTGTGTGTTGTGTGTTATGTTGTCTATCAAGTGCATCTTCCAGATGCACTTACATCTTCCAGATGCACTTAACAAAAGACAAAGCCATCAGATATTAAATGCATCTGTCTCATTTCTTGTTTTTATACTAGATGTAAAGTCATCTGAAGATGATTTTAATGTCTCAGACGACTTAATTATCCCTAGCTAAAAATGCTTGTTCAGACTTAATGTTTTGATCTTATACTGTTACAATATCCTACTGAAAACAAGTACACAAGAAACTTCTCCTTGTTTTATTGACACTTTATAGCTCATGTAGAGTATATTTTAAATGTTCAGGATGTAAGGCCAAACAAAAAAAAATTGTGTGTTTCCTATTGCAGGCTTCAAAAATTTAGGGTAGGTAGGTAGGACTAAATTTTTAATTTTTTTAATAATTTTATTTTCCCCAAACTACCATTTATAGCAACAAATGTGGTAGATTTACATTTTATGCACATTTTATGTTTCTGTTTTTCGTGTTTCCAAGCTTTAATGCACCTAAAGCATTGCCTGAATTAGAAATACTGAAATAGGGGTTTTAAATTTGAAGTTAGTTCAAAACAAAAGTCCAGAATTGACACTCAAAACATTTTTCTGCACAAAGAAACAATTGTACAAACAGAAATTGCTATAAAAACTTGGGGTCGGTAGCCAAAAATTAGGGGCGGTCGGTAACCGGAAACACACAATTTTTTTTGTTTGGCCTTATATATATTTTTATTAAAAAAGGTAAGAGTGGGCATCGCACTGATAACACAGATGTCGTATTTTTAACGCTTACATATGACTCTAAAATTTGTTGCTTCGATTTGAAATTCAAGTAGTTTTCAAGGAGTCTGAGCTGAACTTCTAAAATTTAACGGCTTTTCCAGCACCCTTGAAAAAGAGAATTGGATTTAAGGAGTTTTCAAGGAGTCTGAGCTGAATTTCTAATATTTTAAAAAGGTTTTTCAAGCGCCCTTGAAAAAGAGAACTGGTTTTGAGGAGTTTTCAAGGAGTCTGAGCTGAACTTCTAAAATTTAAGGGCTTCTCAAGCGACCTTGAAAAAGAGAATTGGATTTAAGGAGTTTTCAAGGAGTAACAAATCCTGTCACATCACACCTCGTTATGAAGAACATCTGTTATTTTTGCGCAAATTTGTTATATTGAAGTTTTGGATAAAACAAACACTTTTCCTCGGTCCGGTGAGACTTGGTAAAATCAAGGTTGCACTATGCCAGGGCTCCCGATGATACACATTTTGCGTGTAATTCACGCACTAAAGCACGAAAATTCCCCCCTTGAAAAAACGTTATGCGTGAGATTGACCCTCAAAAAGCCCAGTTTGAGCGTTTGAAATTTTCAACACTGATTTAGTGGGTAGAGAAGTCAAAATAAATGAAGAACTTGGTGTGTGCCACTAAGGTATGGTTAGTTTTTGCAGAAAAAAAAAAACATTGTAACGAAATACAGTTGTGTGTTGCTGCACGTCTCCAGCCTTTCTAGTAACATAAGCACAAAAAGACACCCGCAATTCCATTTTCCCCCAAAACATCACATGACAGAGTAGACGTTTGCCGCACATATGGTTCAAGTATATAGTGCATGGAGAAGCGGCTGATTTGAAAACTTTGAAAAAGGTGACGAGCCCCCAAAACTTTGAAAAGGGGGTGAAAAAACCCTCACAAATGGCAATCAAGGGAGGGGTGAAGTCGCCCCTTATGTTAATAAAAATAGGGAGCCCTGTCTGTACAGACAGTGAATAAAACTATAACCAGAGTTTAAATATAAGTAAGAGCGGTGTAGTGTTATCATTTTTCTTACCACTGGTTCGAGGTGTGGTGTAGTTAGAAACCTCCTGTTGTGTGCTGGGTTTAGTAGTCTTATCACCTGTGGGCGTTTCATTGCCAGACACTGCTGACTTTGTATTTTCTTTACCAGGCGTGTCCATGTTCGCTTCCCCTTTTGGTCTGATGGCTCTAGGGCAAATAGCAGCACTCTCTCTTCTCTTCACAGGAGTTTCACTAAATCCACGTGGTTTTACCTTACTTGATGTAACAACCAAACTGTTCTTTGTCTTTGAGGGTGTGCCCACACCTGAAGAAGGTGTGACTAGATTACTGCGTCGGCGTGAAGGTGTTCCCTGTCTAGGTATATCCCCTGTCGACTTTTTAGGCGTGATACACCCTTGGTTTTTTAATAATCCAGTGGATTTTGTATTATCGCCTGTTGGCTTTTGAAAGGCTTTCATGGGCTGAAGTTTACCTTTTGCTTTGCTCTTATCGCTCTCACTGTGACGAGCAAAAGCAGGTTTAGTAAAACCAAGCGGTTTGAGATTTGACTTTGTTATCAGTGTTCTTGGTTTTCCAAAGGATCCTGTATCTTTCATGGTGTTACCAGTAGATGAACTGCGAATGGTGGGCACACCACTGTTACTCGCTGAGCTTCTGGATATGACAAATGTATCGTTAAGGTTGGCTGGTAGTGATGATGTGCTTGATGTGGATGAGACTGAAGATGTAGAACTTGTTCTGCGTCTTCTGCCTACAAAACTCCCTGGGGCCATCAGACCACTCTGGCCTGGGGCAGGTAACTGGATGAATACATAAAGGATATTATACGGTGGCGCGAACAAATGAAGTTTATCTTCGAGTGGAAAAAATATTTCATGAGTAAGCGCAGCGAACGAGTGAAATTTTTTTTCCACAAGAAGATAACTTCATATGTTCAAGCCATCGTGTACTTTTCTTTTTATTACATAGATACGAGTTAAATTAAAATGAATTTTAAATTAGACTGACCAGTGTTTTGACAACGATCGCCGATATGGAAAATAATGTCACTTGTATCCTGGATGTAGTTTCATATGAAATCTGGCGTATTTTCCAGTAAAAACTCATATGTAATAAATAAATATTATTATATGGCCAACTAAATCCGCGCGCTGCGATTGGTTAAATCGAGGTCCATAAGTACCCGTATTCGGCCC
>JAOCPT020580469.1:0-10567 GCA_026546935.2 Palythoa grandiflora | reverse complement strand
CTTTACAAACTTAAAGTTAAAGCATGAAATAAAACCACAACTGTTCAACTTAGGTTTGGATAGCTTCAAGTCCATGCTTAACACCACCAGGCCATAAATATCTGCCAACACTGTAACAGTTTATCGTTGACATATGTAGATTGAAACTTGAGGTGTATGTACATAAATATGTAAATGCGAGGACTATATGATATATCAAAAATAACACAGTGTAGTAATAAACAGTTCAATGAAAATCAACTCTTGTTTTTGATAGTAAACTGAGAAAAATCGCCCCGAAATATCATCCTTTTAGAAAAGTTAAAGTAAACTGATAAAATATGTGAATGAAAACTGGGATCCAACTGAAATTACTAAGCTAGAAACAAGAATAGCCACGATAAACAAAAATCTCAATTGGTCACTGATACCATAAAATAATGTATGCAATTAGCTGAGCAGGCATTCTTCAAGTACTTGTAATACTAATAGGCAATTAGTACCGGATAGAACACAGAAAGAGATGTATCTTGTTAACATCGATGGAGAAAATGAATCTAACCTTTGAAGTTTCCATGTTTAATTTCTTTCTGATTATAATTAATACTTTCGGTATATGTGGGCAGAGCCGTTTCTGCATGATAACCGTGATCAATTGCATTCAGAAACAAAATCTAATTACTTCCTGAATTCGAGAGTATAAATTATGTAAATAAATATATCGGGAAGAACCATCAAAAATTTCACTCGATTTTTAATTTTTGAAACTTTGAAGCCTTTTCTTTCTCCTTTGCCTTCCCAAAAGTACTACAGTCGTCGTGTTTTGAAAATGAAGCCTTTTCAAGCAAGTCAGTTTGGCCAACGAACAAATGAAACCCTGCGTTTCACTACAATTTCCTGTCCTTTTGTTTTGCTCGAGTTAATAGAAACACACGTGCCGTTAAACTTAACGCAGACGAGTTGATTTGCGTTACAATGGACATTCTTAAAAAAAACTAAATGCGATTTCTTGATTGCGACTTCAGTCAATAAAATGCAATCACAGTTTACTGAGGTCTGGTTAGGTAAGAAAAACACTAAATATTGATAATTCTTTCGTATTTCTTTTTTTTTAAACAAACAAAACTGGATCCGGTAGTTGAAAACAACATATGAAAACAATGAACCACATAATTATGGATAACAATACAGCTATTTACTCGAGCAAAAACGCAAAACAAAAATGCCCTCATTTGCCAAAATCCTCATGTTGCGGTTTGCTTGCCGGCCGCGCGAACAGCTGTGAATTTTCCAACAAACCAATATCGTATTGACAAATAGTGAAAACTTCTCGATTGAAACCTGCCGAAAAACATGGGCACAGAGCAGCTTTCAAAATTACCTCGTGCTCTAGTTAATTTGTTTTTCCGAAAACCCTACAATCTCGGCCAAAACTCTTCGGACATCCTCGTCAAAAAAACTTTTTTCCGCATTCCCATTTAATATTACGTTGTTTTGTAAATTTTTTGGACCTTGAAAACAACAATGATAGGGGGAAGGGAAAAAATAATACCTATCTTATATCTACCCAACATTTTGTGTGTGATTGCCGCTCTGTTTCTTTGGTGGAAGCTTGTTTTATCAATGTTGTATCAAAACAAGAGAATATTGAATGGAATCTTTGCTTTTAGAGTTTTCTCATTGTTTTTCTGGCCGCTCAGAGTTTGAACTTTTTCCAAGAAACACTGACATTGAACCTTCCAGCGGAGTGTTAAGCTGCTTAATTAATGATAAATCTAGCAAATAACTTAATACCCATTGGAAAACCTTCTTGACTGTCAAAGCTTTGCTTTTTGACACTGAATTACAAAACATTTCACAAGACTTTCTAGCCTCAGTTTAGAGCTTATTTACACGATGTTAGAGGCCTGCGTGGGTAAAGGCACTGACCCAGAAAAATGGGAAAACAGGATAAACGTTTGATAAAATTTAGCCATTCTGACCAGCTTGTAACAAAATTTAGGAAGAAAATTAGGGTTTTTTTCTCTGAAAAATAGGGATTTTTAGGGATAAATAGCAAGAAAATAGGGCTTTTATGTAGAAAAAAAAATACAACTTCGCTAGGATTGCCATCTTACCGTGGTGAGGTTGTTTGCGTATCCCAGTGACCTCTATAGAGCTATGTCAGCTGGAGTCTTGTACTCCTGGCAGTGTCACCCATGCTGAACAGATCGAAAGGTAGGGGACAGACTAAGAGCATTCCATATTCCTCTTACGAGAGGTTGGTCTAGGGCTAACAACCCTCTACCATAAAAAAAAGTTTGTTACCGAATCATCGAAGAGAATCTTACAACAACCGGTACTGGAAGAGGTTAGCATCTTCAAGAAGAAGGTTTATGACGAGACAGTGAAAGTCAAGTCGACAATCGAAACTGTTTTTTGCAAATTTAAAGAATTTTGGGGTGGTCGGATGACTGTAAACATGAGAATAAATGGAAATGGCCTAACACGTTCAAAAACTCGAATTGTTTGTTTGCCTCTGCAAAGCTTGACATAAACAAAAGAAAAACAAATGGTAGATGGTTTCACTGCATCGGGGGTAGAAGTGGAATATTTTCAAATTGATATTCAATATTCAAACATGTAATACTCAATATTCAATATTCAAACTCAAAAAATTCAATATTCAAACTTAAAAACATAGTATTCAAACTTCAAATTAGTCAGCACCAATGCAGAACCGTGAATGGATCAAAAGATCGTGGAACAGTTCCAGCTCCTTAGGGCTATAATGTGTTCAGTTAAAAAGTGCCTCTCCCAGCGGAAACAATTGAAACAACGCTAAATATTTTTAACATGTTGAATTTAAGATGATCTATGCAACGAATTTGGATTTTGAAAATACTGTAACATTTTGCTGAGAAGAATAAATCTTTAAACTGGAGGCTGAACAAACTGATCTTCGTGCTGTAAATTTGGAGAGTGTTTTGCGTATATAGTACACAAAATCATTGCAACAGAATCAACTGATTCTAGGCCATTGCACAATAGCACAATTTCCCCCAAAAGCGTTTATAGTGACCAATACAATATTGAATCTCTAAGATCCCTCCATTCTCATCAGTGCACTCGCTGAGAGTGCATATTTGAACAGAGCCCTAACTATAAATAAAAATTGTTTTCGCTGAACTTGAAAAAGTTAGTAGTAATTCGTCGATGTTGTGTTATTAACATTTTTTCTACTGATAATTCTACAACTTTTAAAATGTGCATCATTCTTTTTTAAGTGTAAGGCGATGAGGGGAATCGATCATGAAATGGGGGTAGGGAGTAGGGCTTGGCGGATATTGTGCTCCTCAAGTGGCATATTATGCTACTAGTAGTGCTCATTCATTTTGTCTTGGAAAACTGTGGCAAGATTATGCCAAAATTACCATATTATACTCCTGATTTCCGAAATAAGGCTCACAAAATGAAGTAGATTCTGTACACAACACCAAATTACGATGTTTGTTATTGTTGTAAAATTATTTGTATTTTGTGGCAGTTTGTGTTGGCCCTCGGCAGTCCATGATAGCTGCTCACATCTCTGAACCCTTTAACCCTTCAATCACATGCCTGAGGATTCACCAAAAGAGGTCTAGCAACTTGGCAAGTTAGAGCAAGGTCATTACTATTTAGCATAGCTAAGACACGCACTTCAAGAACATACTACCTGAATTTGATGCATTATGTATTTCAAGTACACAATATACCATATTTATTAAGTTAACTCGATTTTATGAATTTATGCTCCAAACAGGATACTTAACTTTGGGAAATGGGCTCTGATACCGCTCGATTTAAAAAAAATGTTCTTTCGTTCCAATTGTTCCAAAAATGTTGCTAGCATAATCCACAAATCCGCTAACCCTAGTAGGGAGGGGGAAGCTATAGCCCCCAGAAAAGAAGATTTAAGGAATAAAGGAGACGTTCCAGTATTCAGTTTAATGATATGAAGTAGCATCTCCATTCCCAAAGTAACCGAACGGGAAGCTTGACATAACATAAAGTGATTTACATGAGAATACATGTCCATTGTTCTTAATTTTTTGGCGATTTCAGCCTCAATTTGTTTTTAATTTGTTTTTATTCATGTGAGCGGTTTTTATTGAAGAATACACTAAAATAAATCAAGCTTTTGGAAAATGAAACGCCTTGCATGCGCCACACATGTATTGTACGGCTGAATTTAGAGGCGAATTACCTTCATTGTTTGTTGAGCAGTCTTTACAGGGATTCTTTTTTATGTTTTATGCCGTATAGCTAAGTTTTAGTCAATTTTCTGCCACAAAATTTTCCCTATTTATCAATCCTCAGCCTGTGCTTGTTCTTTAAATTGTTATTAAATTTTGGCAAATTAGAGCCCCGTTGTTCTTATAAAGTTGTTCTTATAAAGTTGTTCTTATAAAAAAAGCGTGTACTACTCGGCACTGCATTTGCTCTTCATTTACCTTTTATTGTTTCATTTTATTCACTTTTATTTAGTTACATCAATTATACTTCCGCTTCCGCTTTCATCTCTTTGAATATACAACATGTATACATATACATAGTTAGATACAAATAAATTATAGTGTTATTTTCAACGTTTTTGAAATGCAGAAAGAATTAAACTACCACTTTGGGATGTTTTATCTTAAAAATATTTCATATTGGTTTCACGATTGATTGGGAAAAGATAAAAAAAGGTTTGATCATTACCCATAATACATCATCACTTCCGGTGATTTCTGTAGTGCATGATATATGCGTCGAAGAAGCATGAGGTCAAGATCACAGGATATTGGCCGAGTTCTTTTTCTGCGTTACTATGTACCGAGACGAAGTCAAGGTCCATGAAAATCTAAAAAAAAACGAGGACAATACAGCCATGTTGACGAAACAAACTTTTTCAATAAAATGATGATTTATTATACGGCCAAAAAATCTTACTTTACTATATTGTTTTCCGTAAGACGGAAAACTGTCTTCATATCATCCCGCGTTTTAATTTTTGAATCTGTCGGTTTTGTTGACAAAAAAAATTTACGAAACTCGTCAGTGTTTTTCTTTGTTTTGACTGACCTCTTCCCCCTTTTACCATACCACTACCCAAAACTCAATGTGTAATCTCGCTCGTGTAACCAATCAGAACACAGAATTTGCTTCATATTTCCCGCTCAGCGAGCGTGCCACATAATAAACTCGAATATTGAACAGTATTTGAGTAGCCTGTTAGAGTTTAATTTCATCTTTCTCATTCTACATTAACAATGGTAAATATCGCGTAGGACTGGTAGATAGAGAGGTTTTTTTTAAATCAAGCATTCTGCTTTGGGTTATATTTTTTTTATCAGATATGTTTCCCAAATAATAAACTCTGCGGACTTGATGGGATTTTTTATAACCCAAATCAGTTACCATTGATTCTGCACCCAATTGGTTCTGGATTATACTTTGTTTCCAACCAGAAGCGAATTTTGTAAAGACCGTAAAACAAAAGTTGCAACAGGGGAGTAACAATTATGAGAAAAAACGGGAGGGTTATTGTAATTGTGGTGTTAACATTGCCCCAATCCAAAGCCTTATAAATGTAAGGCCTGCCTCGAGTATCCGTACCACCTCCCACCCAATACAATACGGTGAATACAATATAAAGTATTGAGAAGATCACAGCATATGTTGTATGGTACAAACGGACAGGCACGCTGCTCATTACCGTCTCGATTAGCATCATGAAAGCATTGAGCCCGTGTTTGGTGACATTACTGATGTCAATTGCTGAACCATCGTAGATAACAAGCCAATAACCTATGGACAACATTAGGCCATCGTTTGCAGCAATGGTGTAAACAAACCAGAAAATTTTGTGGTGCGCCAGGAGATCATCCTCGCGTTTAATCCACAAATGTGTGGCGTCCTCCTGTTGGGCTTCCTCGTCGTCCCCTATATCAACGGCACAAGTTGTAGGTTTCATCTCCACCTAATTAAGATTAAATTAGATTAGATTAGATTAAGGTAAGGCAAAGGTATGGTCTTGCATTGTAAAATGGTCCAGGATTAGGACATATTTCGCCACCTAATTTGAGATATTCGTAGTTAAGTGTGGCATCAGAGTTTCCATCATATTTAGTCCGTGACTTCCTGTATCCCGTACGATTTAATGTGATTTAGTGTGATATATCCAACATGGCAGATCCCGAGGCAGTGAGTAGGTGAATGCAGTCTTTCTCGAAACGCATATTAGATTAGAGTAGGTGAGAAAAAAAAAAATTCATGAGTAAACAAACACTATTCTTATTTTGACAGAAACGCTAAGGACAAACGTGCTCAGCTCAAAATATTGACATAAATCTAGTTTCAAAAAAGGTGGATATGTTAACGTCTGAAAAGGAATTAACGCAATTTATGTCGTTTCATCTGATGAGAATCAGGCACTGACAGGCATCGAATAAATTTTTAGTTATACCTTTTTGGGGGTTTTAAACGAATTGGAAACTTATTTTTATTTAGAATACAAGTTCGAATTTCATGAGGCCACTAAGACACCAATAAAAGTTGACCATCTATTTCAAACATTCTGGGGGAAAAGCCTGGGGACGGGGGTGCAGGAAACTGAGACCAAAAATCTAATGCTTATATGATACCAATGTTTTACACAGGAAATTTAGAAATAATTAATTATACAATCGTTCAAGACTATCTTTCTTGTTGCAGTTTATAGACCTGTTAAGCTAAGCTAAATCTAAATTCCTTTACGAGCCAAAGTGGCCCATTGGAGCCGGTGCTTATCTCCGGTTTCTGTAGTGTTAAGTGGATGAGAGTCAATGACTCTCCCTGGACGGAACACTAATCCATCGCAGGTTAGCCCCCAGCAGAAGCTGGTTCTCATTCTACCGACCTCGGGAGGATGGAAAGCGGAGTCAACTTTGATGTTCGAAGGTCACTCAAATGTTCAATATTCGGCTTAGCCGGGGTTTAAACCCGGGACCTTGTGGTTAGAAGACAGAGATCTTACCACTGCGCCAACCACGCCACCGGTATAGACCTGTTAAACCTAATGTCAATTTGTCTGCGCTGATTGGCTTTAGCTGTCACGGATACCCTTCCGTTATTTTATTTTCATTTTGCATCTAATCACGTATATTTTTCGTTTTGTCTCTAGTTTAGTAATATAGTTATGATAATGCATGCCTAACGCTAAGGATAAGGTAATAAATTCTATTAAATCAATTAAAATACACACTGTGATTCTGTGCACAAAAGTCTCACCATTGTTGTACGATGTTTCCTCTGTTTCGCCAGCTCAATGATACACAATATGGAGCCATAAATGAAGTATACAACACCAAAAGTGTACGTCAGGTTGGTATAATAGATGAAGAATTTACCATCAGGGTAGACATCCGTTTTGGAAACATCCCAAATCCAAATTGCAAGGAAATAAATGGCAAATACCAAGCGATAGGTGGCGAATACTGGTAAGGTAAGCCACTACAAAAACAATGCCAATAAATCAAAAGTTGTAGTACTATATATCTTCAGTTAAAAAACTGTTTTACAAGACATCCGTTATTTACAATGTTACAATGTTACAGTAGCAGTAGCAGTGGTAGTAGCAGCAGCAGCAGCAGTAGTACAGTAGTCGCAAGTTCTTTTACAAGACCCAGGTTTAATAACATTTGTTAAAAAGCTTAATTTCAAGGCTCAACGTTAAGTACTTCGAAAATGTCAGCGAATACAAAAATCGCCTGCTCACCAGTTAAGCCGCTGTTATTCGTTAAAACTTTTAGCTGAAACTTATGCGAAACGACGATGGCAAACAAGTTTCACCAAGTGGTGTTACACGGCCGTGAAACTCAGTTTTTTTGTCGACCACTGCTACTGATGCAGCAGTAGAAAGCGGTTCTACTTTTCGTGAAACCTTATAAAATATCCTATTTTCTGTTGCTTGCCATTTTTTACATATTCGAAATCAATAGCTAAAACTTTGCAGTTTACTAATATCAACCTGCTCTTTCCATTTCTTTAGCTTGATACCATTTTTCCATAGCTGATTGATTAAAGGTAGTTGAGATCACGTGACCTCCACCTGCAAAAGGCCTATTATATTTGAAAAAAATCGCGTATTGTTTTGAACACTCTTCTTTAATTACTCGAAACTCTAATTTAAAAAAATGAATTATTATTGGAAAATATTGCACTTTGCGTGCATGACCACATATAATTAATGTCACGCAATGTTTAGAACAAAATCGGCCTTGATTTTATTCTTTTTTAAAACATAAAATCGCTCAAGAGATTTTGGGGTTTCATTAAAACATTGCGTGACATTCATTATTTGACGTCATGCACGCAAAGTACAATATTTTCCAATAATAATTTAATTTATTTAAAAACATACTCGTTCAAGTAGTTTTGTTGTCTATAATCTCGATCGACGAGTGGTATAATTCTACAAATTTCGATGTTATAAAGTCAAATCCAGCTGGAGGTCTCAACAACTGCTGTTTACAAGTATAAAATAACTGAAAAGTTAACGTATTGGTCGAACGTCATGGTTGAGTTGAGAGCTAAGCCTGAAGATGGAGTTTCCGCTACGCACATAAAAAAAAAATAAAAAAAATAAAAGTTTAAAACCGGTATCACCCATTGATCTAGCTTGCTTTTTTTTCGCTGTTACAATAATAAAACAACCGGCAACTGGTAAATCTGATTTGTCTCTATTTACCCTTGCAGTTGTATTTCAATTCAATATTGGCGCATACTGATAAGCCTGACGACCCAAGAGTTTGGCTTCGTCCACTTGAAAATAATAATAACATTAACACATATTTCCATATTGATGTAAGCTGAGACATGGCTTCGCCTCTGAAAAAAATCGAGAAGAGCTCATTCTTAACGTTTTAAGAGCTTCTTGACTTGATTGGAAATAACTTTTTAATAAACTTCAAAATGACTTTAAATATGCTCTTCATTTGAATTTGGTTGGCCAGAAATGGTGGTTTTAACAGCGTTTCGTGCAATCATTATAAAAGCCGGCCTAGTTTCCGTTCCATGCATAATTAAAATAACAAAACTAAAACTTTAGCATGTTGTTGACATTCTCAAACGATAAAAAACTCCACGTGGTATCAAATGTTTCCATTCTTTTACAGTTGTGTGGAGAAGTAAATCCGAATATGAGCGGCCAAAATCTCATTCTTTCGAAAACAGAACTGTGAAACACCTTTCAGTATTTTATGACGGTACTCTGTTGCAACTTAGAATAAATTGCATAATAATTAAGTTTTGCTTGTTCCTTGAATATTGGAGTCAGAGAGACCGTTAACAACAATATTATTTCAAGCCTAAATAAAATAAAAATCATAGTTCCATAAGATATATTACATGATATAATAGACACTTATGCTAACAATAATCCCACCAAACCCAGTTTCATTATAAACCAAAAATATTTTAACTTTTGAACCGATGGAAGAGTGAGAAATCCAAGTGAGGATAAGTGAGTGTTCATTTTGTTTGGTTCAAAATGTACATTTAAAAAATGTCTGTAGTATTGTATTATAAAGTTCAGAAGTTGGACATATTTGTGCGTTTTCTAACACTCGGACAGTTGAAAATTTAGTAGGAAAAGAATTCATAGTTATTGTTTGAGCAAAACTTACCGGTGAAGCAACAAAATGGCTTCTAGACCAGTGCCAAAATGCAAAGTTTCTCAAACGAAACTCCTCTCGAAAGTTTTTGCAGCCCATCATGAACCGTAAAGTCAACTCCAAGACAATAACAATGTAATTCTGTAAAATTTACGCTGTCCTTATCCGAAACAACAAACACAACGTTAGCGCCAGTCACAATAACTACAGTGACTCTATTTACGTGACGTCAACCGTGGGCGGCTTTGATCCCAGCAATATTGATCACGTATGTGTGCTCAATACGCGGAAAGATTTAAAGCTTGTGTATGCTTTTAACTATTTGTCTTAAAATTAGAATCAATTGTGAGTATTATTTTCTGATCATAACTCAACTAATATCATTTCCAGACTATATTCTAGAAATGAGATATATCAGTATAATTGCATTTTATTTTGGTGCCATACTATTCATGTGGCGACAAAGCAACAAAGAACTATTGTGATGCATAATTACCTGTGTATTCAGTTATCCTGCTCGAAACTTTCGTGACCTTTGTCGGACACAATTTGAGCGAAATCAGATATTTTTAGACTGATAAACGCACGTATTTGCTAATAACGGACGCGTTTGCTATTTTTTTTTTAAGTTGCGTGTGGCCGCCTTAGTTCAATAGATGCTTTTTGTTGCTTCAATGTTGGTTCTTATAAAAAAAAAACCCAACATTTTCTTTACTTCCTGTCAGGAATAGCTGACAGCACACTATCAGAAGTTGTAGCCAATGTTATTGTTTTAGAGTTTCAATGATAGCCACGAATTGAAAACAACATTCAGTCCGCCATGTCAAGGGTAGGGTTTGGTATGATATACACGCTTTTGGTATGATATACACGCTTTTGGTATGATATACACGCTTTTGGTATGATATACACGCTTTTGGTATGATATACAC
>JAOCPT020580417.1:0-10567 GCA_026546935.2 Palythoa grandiflora | reverse complement strand
ATGTCAAATGTCAAATGTCAAATGTCAAATGTCAAATGTCAAATGTCAAATGTCAATGTCGCGAGAGGACCATTGTGTGCGAGGTCCCGAGCTTGCGTTGGAAGTGAGGGCATCCGAGACCTGGCCCTAAAGGGCCAGCCAGCGACCGCTGCTAAGCGCCAAGCGCCGGCAGCGCTGGTTCGCTCAATTGGTGTAAGCGCGAGCGCCAGCGATAATTAATCAGCGCCCGGTCTGGCGCTCTTGCGAGAAGCTTTGGGAGGTCTTCTGAGGACGGTCGGCTCGAGCTTCGCTCCCGGGGCAGCTTTCGACCCCCCGAGAAGCTAAGCGAAGCTCCGCGGCTAAGATGATTGCTTCATTTACCAGCTCGCGCTAAGCTCGCGACATCCGCGGTGGCACATCTTATGGTACACTCGCGGTTCGGCCGACCGCCCGAGATGCGCGCCCCGAAGCATTGTGGTCGCCCATCGCTGAGGCTCGGTCCTTGGATTGCTGAAGCCAAGAGCATCCTCCCGGCACTAAATGACCGGGGGCATAACAATGAGCGAGCGATAGCGAGCTTGGGCGGAAAGCGCTGGCGCTTGGCGGCTTCGCCGCCAAGCGCCAGGCCCTTCGGAAGGCTGCGAGAAGCTCCTGCGACCGCGCTCCTTAGCGAAGCTGGGAGGACCGAGGTATTGACCGTGGGAGCATGGTTGCTTTAGCAAGACAGCTTTGCTGCGGGACGGCAGCAGCACATGTTCATTTTCCGCCTTAGGGTTATAACAGGTGTATTGTTTTGTTTGTCAATTTTAACTAAACTGCAAGACCACTTTTAATTTGACTTTTTGTATTCTCTTCTGCTTTCACTTTTGTCTTGAAGAATTTCCATCACCATTCTAGTTTATATCAGGTTTTGAGCCGGCTGTTTCCAGGCAAGCAAGATGTTGCGCGCGTGTGAATATCAGACAATCAGTAATATATAGGCGTTTGAGATAAAAAGGCGTATTTTCTAAAAAACACAAAAAACTTTAAAGGATGCTGTTGTGCCGCAAACCAACCTCCCATGAGATGTGTAAACAACAGGCTTTTTTTATCATATTTCACGGTTGAAGGACTTTAAAAAGCAAGCTAAACAGCTTTTAGCTTCATTATAATTTCAAATCAGTTGTTAACCGGCTGCTATGGAATTCAAACAAAAGGCAGAGTTAATAAAAGATAATTTCACGATTTAAAGAGTCTGATTGTTTTCTCACATTGAGCATAAAACAGCAGAAAATCAGTTGAGGCAGCAAACTATGAACGTTTAACACAAGACAGCACTTGACACAGCGTTAATATACTGAAGCTGCACTGACAGCTAATCCTTTTTGGCGCCATTCAGCGCGAAAGTGAAGATACTGGCCAAACATCCGTCGACCTAGCATCTGTGATTGATCAGTCGCAAAGATTGTGATGTACAGGGTAAGTAAATGCTTTTCCTAGCCAGATTCCCTAAAGATAAGTGACTTTTAAAACGGCACATGGCATTTGTTTTATCTTAAGTATCCGCCGGACAAATGACAGATTTATCGTCAGTCAACTTGCCACTGAACGAATTAAGATTATGCATGCACTTTAAATAACTTTCAATTTGATTTAACTGAGTACAAACCATTGTCAACTCGCATATACGTAACAAATATCTGATGTAGTTTGGGCTATTTCAACATTTTCAAATTCATTTGACCGGTTTTGGGAATAAAATGCACGGTAGCGAATTTGTCTCTAGAATTTTGCTCGACGAATTATCAGTGATGAGTCTTATACTTGTAGGATACAAAGATTCCGTGTTCCCGAGTTCCGGCTCTACAACATAATTAGCTCGCGTGCTTTTAACAAATTCGCGCTTAAATTTCAATAAAAGCACAGTTTTAAAAGCTATTTAAAAAGTTCAAATTAGTTTGAAATACAATTAAATACAGTATGAGAACAGTCGAGGCCGGCATTCCAACGCAAATTTGTTTATTTTTGAAGTATTAGGGAAAGGACTAAATGACGTTTTTGAGAAGTCGCAGTATGCAGCCAATTTCCAAAGTTTTGTCTTTTGAAACGAACAGAAAGTTTTTATGTTCATGTATTCATTCCTAGCCGAAAAAATGCGCACATTCACTTTTACTCTGTTAGCAAGATCAGCACTCACGGTGAGTAGTCTAGCGACAACAATTTCAACATGTGTTTAATATGTTAATGTATGCATTAATTTACGGCCCAGCCGTTATGATAGCAATATAGCAACAATACACCCCTATGTAACAGACCTGGTGGCTTCTGAAAATTCACCAGGTTTTTCAGAAATTTTTCGCCAGGTCACAAGATTTTCCACCAGGTTGATATAAATAATTATTTCTCAAAATTCTAACAGGTCGCAAGGGAGGTTTAATTTTTCAACAGATTCATCAAAATTTGACCAGGTTTTATTCCAGAATTGACCAGGGCCCAGGTTGGCCAAAATCTCACCTGGTTAGGGAAAATAGCCCACCAGGTTGGGTTTCGCCAGGTCTGTTACATAGGGGTGTAACAATGAGGTTCGAATTTAGTTTTTCTGAAAATATACATTATGATTAATGTTAAAAAACATCAAAAGTATTGTTACACAAATACCCGTTCAGGAAACTTACTTTCACAAAAGTTGTTCAAAGCTGTCAAAGTAGCAGTTATTGGGTTTGAGAGCAGAACGCTTCAAAGCCAAGTGCTGTTGCCAGAGACACTGAACTGGATCAGCATCAGTTACAACACTTGTTTTGTTTCTTTTCTGACAGATTTTATTCTTTCATTGATTCAAGTCTGGTTGATAGTAACAGCACACACATTTTTTTATAAGAACCAGTAAATTTTGCCGAGACTCATTGTTCTTAATTTTTTGGCGATTTCAGCCTCAATTAGTTCTTATTTCTGTGAGCGGTTTTTACTCAAAAAAACCAAACAAAACAAAATAAAACAAGGTACTGGAAAATGAAACGCCTTTCGACACACATGTATTGTACGGCTGAACTTAGAGACGAACTACCTTCATTGTTTGTTGAGCATGCAGTCTTTACAATTAATCTTTTTATGTTTTATGCTGTATCGCTAAGTTTTAGTCAATTTTTTAACACCAAAACTTTCTAAATTTATCAAGCCTCAGCCTGAGCTTGTTCTTAAATTGTTCTTAAATTTTGGCAAATTTGAGCCTCGTTGTTCTTATAAAGAAAAAAGCTGTATTAGTTATCGAAACTCCATATAAATAAGTTGCTTCAGAGTTGTCAAGTTAAAAAAAGCTAAATCCTCAGTTACCGACTGGAGCTGGCGTGTATCCGTATCTCCGGTTTCTGTAGTACTGAGCAGATGAGAGTCATTCAGGGAGCTTAAACAACGATGACGACGATGGCCCCGAGGACGATGAAAAAATGAATTTATACACTATTAAAATTCTCAGCTCCCGTTTATTTGAATCTATCGTAATTAGATTTTTCAAAAAATCTCCCACCCCATCCTTCCCCCGTTTATTTTGAGACTCCGGTACTTGGTACCTTAGAGAATACATCTATAGTGCTGTTTTGATGTCCTTTTTACAAACTAAATTTGAAGTACATTATTGAATATATTAACCCTGCCTAAATTGCACAACAAAAGACGTAAAACAAAAACAAGACTTGAAAGGTGTCCCACTTGTGCAAACAAATGTCGGTGTATCAGAGGCGAATAAACTCAATTGCTCCTTCGTATTTAGTAAGTCTTTTAGAACACTTTTCAAGACGCCTGAACAAGTGTATTAAGTGATCGCGTTTGAATTAGTTTCTTTTTTGCAGCTTTTACTAACAAGGGAGAAATAAATTGTATACTTATATGCAGAACTGTCGTAGAACATATTACATGTATTAAAAGAATAGAAGACTCTTTGAAACTTATCACTGGCCCTTGCTTGAAGATTCAATAATAATATTCCCTGAGGATTCGAAGGTCATATTCGTGTTTCTTTGCTGTGTGTTTTCATTTTTGTTTTCTTTAGAAAATCTTACTAGATCAGCGTCTGAAATATCATTGAAAAGTCGAGAAGCGGCCATATTTTTGAAAGCGACAAGAACTGAACTGGAATAAAAAGGCGGGAAAAAGGGGAGTGCGTGCGCACACATCCGGGACTTGCAGTACAGGCTTTTTTATTTTCACTGAGTGAAAAATACGAGTGTTTTATTATACGATGGCGGCGGTGTGGTTGGCGCAGTGGTAAGATCTCTGCCTTGTAACCACAAGGTCCCAGGTTCAACCCCCAGCCTAGCCGAGTGCTGAACATTTATGTGACCTTCTTTTCCGCAAAAGTTGACTCAGCTTTCCATCCTCCTATAAAATGAGTACCAGCTTCTGCTGGGGGCTAACCTGCGATGGATTAGTGTCCTGTCCAGGGGGAGTCAATGACTCTCATCTGTTTAACGCTACAGAAACCGGAGATAAGCACCGGCTCCAACGGGTCACTTAGGCTCGTAAATGGATTTAGCTTAGCTAGCTTTTAGCTTAGCTTTATTATACGATGGGTACACAAAACCGTGCAATAACCACAATAGACAACAACGAATATCAGGCGGTATTGGACATTTTGAGAACCGTAGCTTTCAATGATCATTCTAGTACCTACCAATATGGTTTAACTGTTACGGACGTTTCCGAACAATTCAGCGAACGTTCGAGCATTTTCCAATAACTTCCGAATACCTTCGAAGATTTCAGAACATTTTCCGAACACTTTAAGAAATCGTAAAATAATTAATTTCATTTTATTCGGTTTAAAACCGTTTCCAAAGGTTTTACGAAAATTTTTGAGAACTTCCGAAAAATTTTCGAAGATTTCCGAGGTTTCGCGAACATTTACGAAGATTTTCCGATATCGTATCATATACAACTTATTAAAAGCGAGCCAAGATACAACCCGACGAAGAAAAAATTTACAGCGATATTGGCAGCCAAACTTCCTAATAAGATATATTTAGTTTCCGGTAAAATACTGGCATTCAAACAATAAATAGAGAATAATACATAGGCGTGCGGAGATATGGAATTTATTTTCTAGTGCATGTTCAAATTGGTATCATATTTACCACAAAAAGCATTGCATAATTTATCCCATGCCTACGTCTACGGAAAATCTTCGGAAATCATTGGAACTATACGACAGTTTTCGGAAATTTACGAAAAGCTTCGGAAATGTTAAAAAAGTATTTTCTATGCATTTATGGGTTTTGAAAATCTTTGGAAATTTTCGGAATTTTTAGGAAGTACTTTAAAATTGTTTTTGAAGTAATTTTGTGTGTTTTAAAAAATTTCGGAAAATCAGGGTCGCTAATTGGCTGAAAAGTGATATTTACACACGTAAAATTATGGTATTTTAATTTTACGTGTGTTTAGATACGACATTTCTTAGTGGCAGAAAACCCTATAAGACACTCTTCTTTATATGATATAAAAATCCTTTGTGGTGCGCGGTAATCTACTTGTATCCTATTTTTATCAGTTCCAGTTCTACCTCTGATTTCTTATCGCCGTATATCGGTCAATCGGCCCTCTGGCTAGGCGAGACATGTGTCGAGGATCTGCCATTTGAAAACCGCGCGTATTGTTAACTCTCACCTCACAACAACTTTTTTCTCTCAGCAAGCGACGTGACTTGTATTATTTAATCCATTGGTAGCTATGTAAATACCGTTCTTGAGTTTTTGAAAAACCTGACTGAACTGAAAACTGCTACAAATTGGCTAGAAGTGCAGTGTATCGAGATGTTGGCGCAGTTGCAAGCCCGAAGACGCTCTACAATGTCTTCGTGGGTGAGTGTTTGGTCATAAAAAAGGCGTACAGAGCGTATACAAGATAAAACTAAAAGTTTTCCATCATTGAAATTATCTCCAGAATAAACTCAAGGTTCCGGCGTAATCTTTTGAAGCTCTGAAATTTCATATCTGTTTCCACGATCTTTCACAATATTTCATGACCTGTTGTCCATTTCTTTGCCAAAACACATGAAAATAACCCTAAATAACTCTTCCCCGGTACTTTAGCCAAGATGAAGAAAGAGAACTGCAATGAAACGATGTCTTTACTCTTTACGTTATGTTTGTGCATACTTATCCAAATTGTACCAATTTTCCACGACTTTTCATGACCCTAATCGAGATTCAACGACTTTCCAGGCCTGTAAAATAAAGTAAAACAAAATGCTGGAAATCAATGACTTTCCAGGTTTTCCATAACCCGTCGAACCCTGAAACTGAACAGAGACTGCCAAATTAATGTTTAAATGTGGGAATATTTGAAAGATTAACGTTAGACCGATTCCCTCAGTAAAAAGTTTTAACTTATACCTTTTATGTTTTCAAAGATAAGAACTTAATTTTACGTCTATCATACTTCTAGCTTAATCCTATGGGCTATGTATTTCTGTAATTCGAACAAACTTGTAATAATCTTATATGTATATGTAACTATCTGTATGTTCCTGATGGTGAAATAAATTGTATATCATTGTATTATCTTTTGCAAAGGAAGTTGTTATCCACCCTTCCGAGCCGGTTGCTAATGTATCTAACCCGTTAAGCTCCAAGTACGACAAATGATGTGTTGGTAAATTCTCCCAACTGAGCTCCATACTTTCCATATCAGAAGCTTGTAAAAATTTGGCTCTTCAGCCTCCATAGCTTGTTCCACAGACTTGATCGATTCCTTATTTCTCATTTCCGGTTACATTATTTTGTTTGAGTTATGTAAGGAGAAGTTAGATGTTAATAAAACGCCTGGGGCTGAAAGAGTTAATCGCTCGAAGGCACACTCAGGTTTATGGCGCAAATTTCGAAACTTTTGTTTTATTTCAACTTCAAACATGTTTTGCCCCAACTAAATCTTAGCGGATTGAGCTGCAAGGCGTCTCAAAAAGCTTGAATTTTGATGAAAAACAAAAATCTAACGGAACCTAAGCGAATAACCCAATATTTTTAGGAGAAAATTTAGTTTAACGTTAAATCTCATACAACAAACATGCCAAATTTCAACGATTTAAGGTCGATTTTGCCCAACAGAAACAATCGATCATCGAGTTTTTAATCGGGCCGTGGTTCGCTATCAATCCGTATCTTCCCTGGTAAACTTGTTATTATCTTTGGACCGGGTACTATTGAGTGATATTGTTTAGAGTGAGTCAAGGCATGTCATATTGAGTCTAAATACAAAAACCTTTAATTTAAGATTTTACGGTCCACTAACTCTATTTAGTTGAATAACAAAACACTTGCTTATTTTCATATTGCTATCTGTTATGCTTTTATAGCAGTGAAGCAAACAAACACATTTGTTAACGCCGATTTTCCAAACCGATTCATAACATTTGTCAACAATATTGACCACTTTCCTATGGTTTACTTGTTACCCATTGTAATTTTAGCCTTTAAATCTTTGATGCGAAGAAATATATCCTTTTCACAGAACGCTTTTTGTACGAATTTTCAATGAGCTCGCTGAAGCGTAAAGGTTCTGTTTAACTCGTCCAAAATATTACTCATCTGAAGAAAGTGTCTTAATGTGAAAATCTCTGTTATGCTAACAAATAAATTATCAAAATTTGAATATTCTCTGTGACTGTAGCATTTCATTTTAATAAAATAATTCAAATACACGCTTTGTTTTATAAGAACAACTTTATAAGAACAACGAGGCTCAAATTTGCCAAAATGTAAGAACAAGCCCAGGCTGAGGCTTGATAACTAGGAAAATATTTGTGGTAGAAAATTGACTAAAACTTATCGACACAGCATAAAACATAAAACGATTCACTGTAAAGATTCACTGAAGGTACTCGCCTCTAAATTCAGCCGTACGATACATTTGTGACGCAAGACGTTTCATTTCCCAATACCTTGTGTTATTTTGTTTTGTCTTGAATAAAAACCGCTCACAGAAATAATAACAATTTAAGAACAAATTGAGGCTGAAATCGCCAAAAAATTAAGAACAACGTGGCTCGGCAAAATTTACTGGTTCTTATAAAAAATACAGTGTGTAATTCAGATAACACACGGAGTTCTGATTGGTCGAAAAGTGTGCTTTGTAGCGCTATGAAGCATGAAAATGCATTTGGCTGTCGCCAAGGTGTGAGAATTTCCTGTTTCATGAAAGAAATAAAACCGTGCCTTCATAGCCTGATGAAAAACTCGGCAAAGTTTGTGAGAATTCTCGAGCAGGTGCTGCTGTCGACTCAGTCTCCCAAACGTTGGAGTTCGCCTCAGTTTTCACCAGTCTGTGAAGGAACGAAGGACATGTTTAGTTCTTAATTACACTAGCAATTATTACTTAATTACCAATCATAAAAAAAACCCTTTTATAACCAAGTATAAAAAATGACTAACGCCAACATTATAAAGTAAGACTTTGATTGTTATGATAGTTAAGATTCAAAGGTCAAAGGACAACTAAAGGTTTCAGTTCAGAAAGGATCATCTTCGATCAAGACTTTATCAGAATAGTTCAGAAAGCGCAACATTGAATGTTTTTTTTACAAAAGAAATAACATAAAATGGTTTTATTATTTGAGCAGACGTATAGCACAGTTGGTAAGTAAATGCACTGCCTTCTGTGCCGTGGAGTTTCAATGACTCTTTCATGTGATCCATGTAGCTTTAGCTTTTAATACCCGTAAAATGGAGCACTGAAAGAGGTAGGGGGTAAAGGCCGCATCGTCATTGATACAAGTTCTATGAAGTGATGAACTACCAAGCTTAAATAAAAGATACTTTTACCTTTAAATAAGATAAATACCTTCATAAAAATATGGCAAAAAAGCCGGACTCAGACCAAACTTCAAAAACCACAGCTGCAGAAAAATGATTCAAACTTTAGTCAACAACGACGTGCCGCCAACTGACCTTATGCAACTGCCAGGACACAAAAACATTCAAAGTATCACTAGCTACTCTACCCTCTCACAGAAACAACAGTTCAACACTTCTCACACTCTCACTGGACTGAATTTGGGAGAAGTAGCTCCCCAGTCTAGCTCTTTTGTTCAATACGAAAGGAAACTCCATCTAAATATAATAAAATATTTATAGAAACGAAATCATAAACCCTGATAACATGTGAAGGACCAGTCAATATATCCCGTTCTCAGTATCAATTTTAATGTTATAAGAAACAGGACAAAGATGGCTGCTGTGTGTGTGCAAGGGATATTTACGGCTGTTTTCATTTACTTGTTCATGCTACAATTCAAAGGTAAACAGCACAAATTATATTTTTTTTATATATTGATAAATAACGTTTCTTGGAACCGCCCAAGATTTTTGAATTTTATTGTTTGTTTCCTCATTCTGTAAATCGCTTGATTGAGCACCAACAATATCTGAGTTCTGATTACAATTTACAAATACTGGCTGCCTTAGCTGTGGATAGAAAGTGAAAGAAAAATTCTAAAACTCGTCTATGAGTTACTAATGTAGGGGGAGTAAGGCTTTCGGTAATGCGTTTTGAGGCTAGTTTTCCGATTTTGCAGAAATGTACATTTTATGCTGCTGGTACTGCGGTTTACAACACTGTACAGTGTGCGGTTTTCACTACGGGGCCGTTCACAATTTTCAACATTTTCACAAGCGTACAAACCCTACTTTGGGGGAGGGGGTTAGTGATTAATGTACGCTTTCGGGTTCATTAAAAGTAGCGGTATGTTTTGCTTCCAAGGCCAAAGATCGCACGGCCAAAACACCACGTGATCCATGTTAGTGACGTCAGCGCCAAACGGTCAAAACTGCACAAAAACGACAAAATGCAATTTTCCCACTCGCCATAGAAAACCCAAGCATATAATTATATAGATCAGTTGAAGATGGTGCTCATTAGAGACAATTTATTTTCTAGCTGTAACACCTGATGATTCAAAATGCGACAAGAAAACCGATCTTGGCATAATCCTGGACGCCTCGGCAAGCACTGGGCTGGAAACTTACAAAGCTGTCAAAGAGTTCGCTAAGAAGCTAATGAAGCGATTTAACTATGGCGAAGACAAGTCTCGCTTATCACTTATGTCATATTCTTTCTATATAAAAACTCCAATACGATTCAAAGATTTTGACAGGGTGAAAAGCTTTGGAGAAATTGTCAACTCGCTGACTTTTGAACAAGGTACCACTTTTACTGATCGGGCTCTACAGGTAGTACGGTTTGAAATGTTTTCACCAAAATACGGCTCAAGACCTCGACGAAAAGGTTGGTATTTACTTAGACTAGAAGTCAAGGTTTCTATTATTTATGGGGGAGGGGGAAGGTCACCGGCATGACAACCTCAGCCGAGCTCTCCACATGTATGAAGAACAGAAAGTATTAGATCGAGCGTCGTTAGGCTCGGCCTAGATGATGATGATGATGATGATGATGTTGATGATGATGATGATGATGATGTTGATGATGATGATGTTGATGATGATGATGTTGATGATGATGTTGATGATGATGATGATGTCGATGATGATGATGAGGTCGATGTGAAATGATAATGAAACGCCTTCCGCCACACATGTATTGTACGGCTGAAACTTTGATAAAGGGC
>JAOCPT020580317.1:0-10568 GCA_026546935.2 Palythoa grandiflora | reverse complement strand
TTAATATTTTGGCTCTCAGGTGCGGCGTTTATTCGAGGGCGGCGTTTAATCGAGGGCAGCGTTTATTCGAGGAAATACGGTAAGTTCAATCCCTCTAGCACATCATACTATCCAACCTTTAAACTATCGAACGCACTTAACTAATCTATGATTACTACTATTTTTTACTTATTTTATAAAAAAAGTATGCATTTTCAATCGAAAATTGAAGCATTCGTGAGGACAGGGCCAGAGTAAAGGATTTTGAAAACGAAGGTGTATCGTCTTAGTGTTGACGGGTAAAACGAAGGTTTTCGAAAGCTCATTTCGAGTAAGCGCAGCAGAAAGAAAACACGATGGAGCAAAGCCTGGTGACGAGCTTAAGAAAACACGCTGGAGCAAAGCCTGGTGACGAGCTCATTTCGAGCAAGCGCAGCAGAAAGAAAACACGATGGAGCAAAGCCTGGTGACGAAAATAGCCTTGCACCTGCTACGCAGACTAGACGAAAACAGATGTTTCCTTATCCGTTTCGTGGTCCCATGTGGACGCAAAACTTTTTATGCGTTATGCGAGGTTTTCGACAACGTATTAGTGTGAACTGGGACTAAGTGACACCTACCTTGTCAATAATTGGCTTCTACAGAAACATATACAAAATCGCAGTTTTGATACGTTGTGGCAATGTTTTTGTTCAGCTCATGAATACTTGCTGCTTTCTGTCTTCACATTATATAGATTCTCCATAATTAAACATGGCTGTTTTATAATTATAATAATTTACGAGAAATACGTATTGTCACTGTTGACTTATCGATCCCAATGTGAGTCACAATGTCATATTAGATATAACGGAGATATAAGGAGAAGAAATACCGATGTTTGATTCAAAAACACAAAAATAAAATGACTTGATACTAGCAAGATTTTTGCGCAAAAAAGGCGAAAAGTAACGTAAGTGTCGCGAAATATGCGATTTCCCAAATAGCAAAATTATCGTCTGGCAAAAATTTGATGTAATAAGGTAGGATAAATCTATATTGACCTTCGCTGTAGGAATATTGATGTGTCCCTGTCAGGGTTTGAGGATTAAGAATTATTTGGGGTCTTCAGAGAAGGTATTCATATGAATTATTGACCACCAAATAATTATGGATTATAGATTATTTGTGCTGCATTTTATAATGACAGATTATTATCGTATTTTATTTTAGGGATATTTTTGTTTTTTGAATTTGGAATGCGGATTATTTTCAAAATTTAACCAGGATTATGGTTTATTCCAACTGCCCTCACTTCCCGCCCCCACCCCCTCCCCCAAAAGGGTTCAACATTGACTTCGATTGCAGGAGAGGGCTACAGTATAGCGACGCGGATTTGATCGGCTTTTGTTGAACAACGTTCAGTCGAGCTGTAGCTTCAGGTTTTCAAATTTCCGGCTGCACATGTACATTTTACAGCTATATATAGCGCTCACATTTTATGATAAACACTGTTCTACTTCAATTTTAAAGCAAACTACTTATATCAGGAAAGCCATTATAGGCCTTTAGGACATCCAATTGCAAAACCCCTTGTATAATGTTCAATATTACTGATATAAATATCTTAATTCGAAAGTCAAAACGAAATTAAAAACATTTCAGTTTTCGACTGAAGCGAAACGCAGAAATTTACCTTTTTCAAAACATTGATAGTTGATTTTTTTCGTGTCCGCCTGACTTTCACTTAGTTTCATAAGAAACACACTACCACCAAACACGAGGATGACTCGCGGTCTGTAGGTAAGTGGAAAATTGTCTTAACGCTCATTTTAGAGATGAAGTTCTCTTCAATGAACAGAAGAAGGAACTGATACGAGATGGGCTCAAGATCTTGTTGAAAGCAAACAGAATAACAGGTTTAGAGGTATAAGTGTACATAGGGTACATGAATACAGATATTATTCGACAATTTTTGGACCGAACAATAGGGCAGCATTTAACCCCACGGCAAATCGGTAAACCGGTTGTTGTTAGTCATAGGGAACACGGTTTGGTACCGGATAATGCGGATTGCTCGGCTATACACCTGTCATTCTGTTGTCAATAATGCTAGAGTAGAAGTTGTAATTGAACAGCGTGCACGTGTATTCTGTGGTCGTAGAAACAAAATTTCGGCAACTATAACCTCAGGAAAGAAATTGCATGTCAAGTTGAAATTGTTAGAAAACGTCTGAGTCACTGACGCGGAAATCAAAATCCACGATCTTCTGATTACGGGTCACATGCTTTACAGAACTACAGAGACTTTCATGCTGGGAACGGCGGGGCGATGAGTCTAACTTCCCTAAATGCTAAAGAAAACGTGGCTACTGTAAATTTAGTCCAACGTTCTTCCTACGTAAAAGAGCTCGAATGGTGAGCAATGATCAGTTGTGCACTAAGCTAGGATTTCCTGTTCCTGTTCTTGTTATTCTTGTATCTTTTTATTCTTGTTCCTTTGTTCTTCTTCTTCTTCTTCTTCTTCTTCTTCTTCTTCTTCTTCTTCTTCTTCTTCTTCTTCTTCTTCTTCTTCTTCTTCCTCCTCTATATCTCCTCCTCCTCGTCCAGTCGTCTGTTCCTCATCTTCTTTTCGTTTTTCAGCTCGGACCAGATAAAACTTTTTTTAAATTTATTTACAGAACATTGCATTACTTTTATCATATCAATCAGTATTCTAAATATCTTAAAACTTCTTAACAATGGCACAATAAAGGTACCTTGACACATAAGTTCGCAAATTTAATTCAATATTTGTTGAAAGGTATAACGGAGAACTCGCCATGGTGTGTCCAGCCATGTTGTAATAACTTTGAGTCACATGTGGGCACATGCGACTCAGAAACTTGGCATTTTTTTGACAGTTCATGTCTGTTGGAGTGCTTACAATACAATTATGTGAATTATCATTATCCATATTTGATATTATGCCTGCACGAGATACAGCGGATATCATTATGCGTCAGCTCAGCTATAGAGATATAACTCGTGCCAGGCGGTGTGATTCGCTTCTGAAACCGCGAACTAATATCGAAAGTGAAATGGTCTATTCTGTCTGTGACTCTTCACCAAACTAAATTGCTGGTTAAAGGATTTGCCAGTGAACTTTCAAGTTACGTTGGATCCAGAATAGTTATCACTCGCTCGCTTCAACATGCGTCGCGACAGATTCAGCATTCGAAGTAACGTGAGTGTTATGTCGACCGCGTCAGGTAATACTTGTAAGTTGTAGTCATAAAAGAATCAAACAAGAATTATTTGATGTCATTACTGAGTAGTTTATATACTCACGTCTTTACTCCCTGCAGCGATATTCGCAAATAGATAAAAATGATATCAGAGACAAGTACTGTCCGTTTACTTTTTCTGCACATCTTATAAGTTTTCTTTTCCTTTTTTGAACTGAGCCAGTACAAAAGGAACAGCATGTGATAATCAAGATAAATATGGCGTTCCTTATTTTTAAGCTACTGCTGGGTCAAACAGCTGGGAAATTTATGCTTATTTTGTGTCGATGTTGATTAGAAAATAATGTACTTTGTATTCGAACATGTAAATAAGAGTATTTTATTACAACCACGAAACTGAGAATCTTTGCAAACACCATTAACTCCCTAGACTTGTAGTCTTCTCTTGCAACTGTAAAACGACTGTATTGTGTTTATATTTATTCAATGTTATTTCAACACAAAGAACTGTTCGGACAAAATGGCACTGGTCGGAATAAACAGAGTTTAAATCACAATGGAAGGAGAAGTTTTGGTGTAAAGAAATAATAATGGAGAATATATGTTTATTGATTTGTTTTCAATTTGAATATTTAGAAACTGTTGTGAACACTTGTAATTAGACCACCAGATGGTAATTGTTAATCTACTGGAGTTTTTGTTCAAGTGAAATCTTTATATAAAAACTAATTTTCTCATAATACTTATGCGGACTTTCTGAAACATAACTTATAATAGAAACAGAAATTGGGAGATTTATTGAAATATATATGTTTTTTGAAATATAATTACTTGTAGTACAGGTGCACGTGTTTGTGAATATAAATGCAATATCTCATTCGCTGTTTTTTTTATGAGTTCTATACTAAATCTACTGCTTTAACTCAATTTTTGTGTATCTGTTCGTGAGTAACTCTGCACTTTGTATCTACAAACTAATTTCGAAAGAATTGTCGAACTTATTTAGATGCGCTTTCCAGCAATAAAATGGCACATTTTGCATATTTTGCAGACACTACGTACTCGTAATGCCTCAAAAATAAGTTTATGTGACCTTGCAGGGTCAAAGCAGTTTTTCAAAAGCTACGAATTTTTCGTACAAAAAACTGGTCTGCTTAAAAGGTCTCCAGCACCCACAGCTATCCTTTTGATATAGTGTTGATCTCTTTTGCAAACACTGAAAATGGAAATTCGAGACATCTTAATTAATCGTTTCACTTTAACTGATTTTGTAAAATGAGAGAGATCGGTGTTTTCGTCAATACTAATAACGCCCTTTTATATAAAAACAATTAATAACTACAAAAACAAGGATTAAACTCGTTATCAAGAACAACCTAACAACAGACGAGGCAATCAGGCTTGCACGCTATCTACTTCAGATCTAGGGAACAGTATAAAATTGGGTCTGGATTTCCAATTCGTTTACACGAGCCAGTTTTCCTTGGCAGGGAAAAAGAGGGCAAAATTGACAATTATTACTTCAAGGAAAAGCTCGTATGCCAGCTTTACCTTCTCATAAAATTGTCAGAAATTTATTCATGTAAACAGACGACAAGAAAAATGTGACAAGGTCTATTAATGAGATTAGCTTCCGTCCGAAGTATTGCTAAACTTATCAAGGAAAACTTAGTTCATCCTCTGCAAGAGCAATTTTTCCCTGTCAAAAAAAACTTGCCAAATGGTAACATTCCATTCATCCACTTTGCTTCGTCAGTTAATTTTTTTCTTTATGTGAGATCCAAGAAGAATACCAAAAATTGTTGTAAAATCTAATAACAAATAAGGATTTTAACCAGAGGCACTAAAGATACAAGATTCTATCTATACATTTTCCAAAATTTTTATTGAACGGTTGAAATTGCCATTTTTAGCAAATGAGGATCAGTTATAAAAATCTTTTGTCAGAAACTGGTCTAAAATTTTAGAATCAGAATATGTAAACATTATATAAAACTATTTTGCCCAAAGTTTGTTAATATCGTTATTTCACAAAATTAATTATATTCTTTAAAAAGCACTTTGCAAGCAACTTTCTCTTTTTTTACAAAAAATACCAACAAGTTAACAAGAAATTTAAAATAGTTTGCTCGCAGGCCAGTATTAGAAGTAAAACAGCTGCTAAATTTATCTGAAAGTGAAAGGCGCAAAACTTGAATAGTTTTATTTATAGCAGCAATTCTATAATTTCTCTTCTGGTCATCGTACCATAACATAATTAATTTAACTTTCTTTTATTTTCTCCAGTATTTTAATCAGATATTTTAATCAGAATATACTTGAAGTTGAAAGCCCAAAAACGGGTTGCACGCATTGTGCGCTGACCTATGCAATATTGTTGATTAAAGTTTTTAATCTGTCATCTTTGTAAGTGTGACACGAATTAAAAATAGAGAACTGTTATAGCTCATTAGTTCAGACATGACAATGAACGTGTCAAGCATCATTTCAGCTTATTTTGAATTTGATTTACGTAAACTTAAAAGAATTTCCGACTGAAGAAAACGGAAATTTCTCGACGTCAAGCGTGAGTTCGTTTGACCTCCGTCGCGCGGGTCACAGCACGACGCCTCCTTGCCTAACAACCTCCTCAGCCAATCAAATCTCAAGTCGATTGACTGTTAAATGAGCTCTGCATAACTACGATTAAACAAAGTTAAAAAGCTCGTATCCTTGATGCTAAAACACCTTGGATACTCCTGCTAAAGCTAAATGATGGTGCACGATAAAAGCAATCGGGACTCTGCGTTCAGTTCAGGGTTTGATTCTGGAGGAGTTGTTAGAAAAAAGGCGGCCAACATGTTTGATTCGGTGCGGTCGACATCCTCCGTCGACATGCTCTCTCAAAGTTCATCAGGAGGTGATGACACAGGTGAAATTAAGAGTTTTATCTGTCTTATGTCAAAAGTAATAAATTCGTTAGAATATTCGTCTGTCAAGAACGTATCCCTGAGAACTGGTGTTACAGAGACATCAACAAGCTTAAGTACAATATGTTACGGAAAGTCTGACGAACTCCAGTTCTTTTGAGGTTCTCTGACATTTCAAAACAAAGTGATTGCCCGGAAATAATGGTAAATAATCACTTGTTTTGGCTCTTTTAACTACAGAGTTTGATGTGGACGAAGAAATACCACCAGATGATGAAGTTGAAAGAAGATTTTCAGTTCTTTTGGTAAGAATTATTGCACTTTTTACCTGAGGTTGGGTTTCGTTCGGAAGCGTCGTAAGTTTGGTATTTTGACGTTACGGAGCCCTGCAGTTACTGCATTATTGTCCCACGAGAAGATCAAACCTGTTTTATTTTATTACTTTATCAACAATTTAGGACAAAATGATGTTGCCGCCGGAAAGAGCCGGAGAATTAATGAGAAGTCCCAAGGGCCACAAATGGAAGATGATTAAAGCGAAGGTAGAACTGAACATATTTTAAATAAATTTAATATCAGTGACAATATATTCAATACATCGCTGGAAGTCAACTTTTAAATAATGCCTAGCGAATTCATTTAGCGCTCACGCTGTGTGATATTTTTTAAAAGTCGAACAGTTTTAATACAGAACATCATTTCCACTACATAAAATTATACATGCGGTATATCAAATGAAAGTGCGATCTTCACTTGGCGAAGATTCGTATCACTTTTGTTTTCATTGTTAAATGACATTAGTTTTTTAAATTTGTTGCAAGAAAGTTATATTCCTTTGTTGAGCCGTGCTTTTATTTCTTGGCACTATGATTAAAATTTAATAAGCCGGCCTAATCTGCATTATTCAACCTGCATTATTTTTGGACCCTTAAAAATTTTAAGAGCGTGCTCATGTTCGGTGTTGCAGGGCAAAAAAGAATTGTCAGTTGGTTACGAGTCGAATGTCCTTGATAAATGTTTACAAGTAGAATCAAGTATTCCCTTGAGGCAGATCGACACTTTAAAAACAACGTTAACAAACATTGCTATCTGTAAACAAACTGCACTAATGTTGGCTTGAATTAGGGAAAGAGTTTATAGTATAATATATACAGACGATGCAGCTGTTAATTGTTGACTGTCGAAGTCAAGGTTGTTTTGACGGTATTAATACGTCGGGAAATTAACATATTTTTGAAATATTTGAAAAATATTCAGTCGACAATTCAGGCAGAAATAAAACATTGTTTGCAGACATATAGTGTCCCAAAAACGCAAGGAATGTTGAAATGACAGTGTATATTACACGTAACGAATTCTCAAAATTCCCTTGATCTAAGTTTTCAACTCCTTTTAATCATTCAGTTCGTTTGAAATTCTATTAATGCAAAATAATTAAAATAGTGCAGTTTTCAACATTTTCTGGTCGTACATTCTACATTTCAACTCAAAACAGCGCCTTCTTGAACAATTTTGTTAAATTGTTTCTTTCAATTTCAAATTCGAAAACAAAACAAAAAAACAAAAAAGGCAATGCAACTAGAAATAAAAAAGCAAGAAATTTTAGTCAAAATAAAATATAATTTATTTACTAAATGCTGAAAACTGACCTTAGAATTTCAATAACAATACTTCAAAATTATCCAACTTTTTTTCATGCATACATAGAATAACAATTAAATCCAATAATTTTTCATATTTATATAATTATGTTAAAGAAAAACCAAACCTATTGATACTATAAAAATTTTCTGTTTAGTACATACTGTAGTCAGTTATTTTTGAGATAGTGTTTATTTTTAAGTGATAAGGCAACATGGTCAGCAGAGCTGGTCTGGATGGTACAGTCAAGACATATGCAGTTATTAACAAAAAATTAGTTAAAGCCTTATGTACTAAATATAAGGAAGCCTTTTAAAATGTGCATAGAGTTCTCGTAACCATGCATAGTTTTCAATATTTTTTGAAGAGTACATTGTGTGCCCCTAAATGGCTCCAAAATGTTTCTGTCCTAAAGCTAAATCCTTTTACGAGCCAAGTGGCGCATTTGAGCTAGTGCTTATCTCCGGTTTCTGTAGTGTTAAGCAGATGAGAGTCATTGGACGAGACACTAATCCATCGCAGGTTAGCTGCCAGCAGAAGCTTGTACTCATTTTACCAACCTCAGAAGGATGGAAAGCTAAGTCAACTTCGGCGGAAAAGAAGGTCACACAAATGTTCAACACTCAGCTAAGCCTGGGGTTGAACATGGTGCCTTTTGGTTAGAAGGCAGAGGTCTTAATTACCACTGCACCAACCACGTCGCTGATACTTCTGTTCACTTGCAGTAAACCCTTTGACCTATGGTAAAACTTTAGGTCTGCCCTTGCAAGAAACACTGACAGTAAATTCACATCAAGAAAATATTTAGTAGCAAGCTAGGTAAACCTATATTATGACAACTGACCCCAGAAGGGGCTTTTCAGTCATGATTGAAATCTTCAACCGGAAGGCAGAAGATTTGACCTTGGAATGTCCAGGTTAAGCATTTTAAATTATCTGTTCCACCACACTGTCAGCTGACCCTGGGAGGGGAATCCAGTTGGTGATGGCAGGCAGATGGTCGTCATATCTTTTAGGGGTCAAAATCAGGGATCTGGTATCATTTAGGGTGTTTATTATATATTAAATGCTTTTTGGCTGCCAAAATCAAAGTTGGTATCTTTTAGGGTATCTTTTTAAGATAAAAACATATTACATAATAACAACAGCAGCAACAGCTTTTAAATTTGCTTTTATGGTTTAATTATGTCCAATTATTAATTAGTGCCTATGACGCGAAAAATTTTATTGAATTAAAATATGCCTATTCAAAATTCAAAAATTAGTAAAAATGGCGGTTACGGCATTTTAATTGTGTACTTCCTTCCAAAGATATTTTGGTTTTCCTGATATGCAATTAGCATAGCTATGACGTCAAGTGGTGTTCAGAGCTTAAGTAAAAGAAGTCATATCTCACCCATTTTGGGGCAAATATCAGTCAAACTTGGTGAAGTAATAGCATAAGGCCTAAGGTAAACATATTTATTTTTATTAGTGTTTTTGTTTCCATGGCACCAAACTTTGTTATTTGCACTTCTGCCTAAACTCGGAATACAACTTGACATCATAACTATGCTAATTTCCATATCAGGAAAACCAAAATATCTTTGTAAGGAAGTACACAATTAAAATGCCATTACTGCCATTGTTACTAATTTTTGCATGGGCGTGTTTTAGTGCAATAAAATTTTTTGTGTCATAGGCACTTTAACCCTATCATACCCGGGGGAAGGGGGTGGGGGCACAAAGTACCCCCCACTTGGTTTTTTGTACTGTATGACTCGAAAATGGGTTGATGTTAGAAGCTGAAATTTCATGACTTTTCCTAAATTTTATGGGGAATCGTTTGGTTTCAGTTTTGTAAACATATGCTTAATGCCGTTGCCATGGTAATGCCATTTTCCTAAGACATTTTTCAATTTTTCATAATTCTTAAGGCTGATTTAGACGGTACGATTTTTGCCTACAACCATCGCATGCAACCTGCTTGCATCATCCTTACGACATGAGCTGTGCTGTCTAGTACGGAGCCCCTTTGGTGCCACATAGCAACTTGCACACTCTTTTCTTAGCACTTCTTATTTTTTTCGTCACGACATATTATATTTTTTCGTCACGACTTATTTTCTTCGTCACGACTTATTTTCTTTTCGTCACGAGGTATTTTCTTCGTCACGACTTATTTTTTTTGTCACGACTTTTTTTTTCGTCACGAGTTTTTTTTCGTCACGAGTTTTTTTCCTCACGAGTTTTTTTTCCTCACGAGTTTTTTTTCCTCACGACTTTGTTTTTCGTCACGACCTTTTTTTTCGTCACGAGTTTTTTTTTCCTCACAAGTTTTTTTTTCCTCACAAGTTTTTTTTCCTCACGACTTTGTTTTTCGTCACAACCTTTTTTTTCGTCACGACTTTTTTTTCGTCACAACTTATTTTCTTCGTCACAAGTTTGTATGAAAGTCCGATATGAAAATATCCCTCGATCAAATCGTCTCTAGACTCGAAAGCCGCCATACTTGCTCGCCTGAGCCGTCGGCACCAAAATCAGCGGCTGCAACCACAGGCGGCCCAGGCTAGAGTTGTGTGGATTTTAATCAGAGCAAGCGGCCACCAGTTCGAAACCCACCGAAGCCAACCATTTTTTTTGCTTTTTTTCTTTTTGCTTTTTTTACCCCTTTTATTATCCTTTTATTCTTTCTTTTATAATTAGAAACTATTTCCCGAATGAAACGTGATACTTAAGGCCGTTTTTATGTTTTCTCTATCCCCCCCTAGGCTTTAGTAGATTGTGCTCGTAAAATGAGCATATTATGCTCTTGGCACTGCTCGAAATTTCTCAAAATTATGCTGGAATTAGG